>OX463849.1:8187772-8503655 GCA_949825065.1 Odontocerum albicorne | reverse complement strand
TTTCATGTCAGACGGAGAGCAGTTCTACAATATTCTGTTAGAATTTTGACAGGATTCTCGACTTCAAAACTCATCAATAACAAAAAGAATAAAAAATCCTGAGACATTTTTGGTATACAACAAAGGGTTATTATCCAAAGTATACCTACTCATTTGCATGATAAACAATTATAAAAGCCTTGACATAAAAAGGATAGTCCATCGCGGTATTCATATTAAAAGGATAGTCCATCGCGGTATTCATATTAAAAGGATAGTCCATCGCGGTATTCATATTAAAAGGATAGTTCATCGCGGTATTCATTTTACAAGGATAGTCCATCGCGGTATTCATATTAAAAGTACTGCAATGTAAATTCAACTGTCTCGCAATATTAGAGGTACGTAATTTTTATGTTTTTAATTATAAAAACCGTGAAAAAAAATACCCTCTATTCTATGTACGAAGTTACAGAACCAATTTGAAGGCTAAACACTCAGTGACGCGCGGTTTAGAGTTATTGAATAAATTGAGTGACGCAGTGGATGCATTATCGGTATTGCCTAGTACTATGAGATAGGTCCTCCCTAGCGTTCTTATTTTATTGCAGATACAATATGGCAGGATTGCCAGTGGCAATCTCTTCCGACCAACAATACAAAAGTAAATGAAGCAAGTTACATATGGTCGCAAAAACATTCAAATGACTATCCATCCCCACGAAATCCATGAAAACATACGTGAGCATATGCCCACAAACCTCACAAAGACGGACAATTACCCGAAGGTTTCTTTTCATATAGTAAGATATCATCAATAAAAGGAAAATAAAGGCATGGTGAAGAGGAACGGAAAAAATCAGAAATGAAACACGTTATATTACTGCCTAGAAATTAAGAGTTTTTTTCAGTCGCTTCTTAAAGTATGCCAAGGACGGAGCGAGTCTAACATTGGTTTGTAACTGATTCCAGAGTCTCACTACATGGACAGTAAAGTACGATGTAGAAAAAGAAAAGCGGTGAACCGGAAAGGCCAATAAACAATATTTGTTTGAGTGTAGCGCTAGTACATGATCGGAAAGATGCTAAAAAAATCTACGAGATGAGAGGAAGCGGCGGGACAGTTAAAAATATTATACAATAGAAACAATATGTAAATATGAACATTATGTATTTTTCAAAAAAAAATTTAATTAAAAAAATCATCGATATTATATAAGAGAAAACAGAAAAATGTAGAGAACAAAAAAAAAGTACTGTGAGACCTTTAAATCAATTCTTTATTTCTAATATTTTGACTGGAAGATAAAATCTGCAAATAAACTGCACCGTTTCCAGCCTAGTAAACGATAGTGTGGAGTTGTGAATCATGTCACCCACGTCTCTCAGAGAACGGTATTTTAATGGGTCAAATATCAGTAATTAAACTTACGAGTATATCGGGAAAGAAGAAGTAAATTTTGCAATTCTTATCATAAAATAACAAAAATGAAGTACAGTGAAACCCCATTTTTTAAAAAACTTAATTAGAGGGAAAACGTAAATTCGGTGTTAGAAAAAAATTGAAAAACTGAAAATTATTTTTTATTTAGATAATCACGCAAATCGGTTTGGTACATTGTTTTGAGCTGGTTTACAACTTTTTTGATCTTATAAATCGATAAGAAAGTTTCGTCTTTTACGTTTTCAATGCTTGTAAAGTAGCTTTTAAGGCCTTCAATATGCCTCATAGCATCTTCTTTTGTTGGAATTGGATGGATTAAGTTTACTTCTTCTTCGCCAGATAATTCTTCATGGATGTGACTGTCCACTACACCATCGATATCCATAATTTCAGATGTCATTTTAATTAGAGTAGGAACATCCGTCTGCTTCCAATCTTCAGCGATCTCCAAATCAACACTTCGAGATTCCCCGCAAACTGATCTATACACCACAGAGTGCCTCTTCTTGAAACGATCTATCCAGCCATTTGATGCACTAAATCCTTCGATATTTAATCGAGACGCAATATGCAGGGCCTTATCTCGAATTAATGGACCGTTGACTGGCATAACGTATTGCTGACACGCGAGCAGCCAAACCATTCTTTAAGGATTTCTTCCATTTCATCGTATTTTGAAGGTCGTATGTAAATGCGTTTTTTGGCCATGGGACCACATTGCATTACACTTTTTTAAATCAATTCGCGATTTCCTAATATCGCCAAAGTTGTAATGGGTATCCCTAAATCACGCGCGAGCGAAACATGTGAACCAATGTGTTTATTCACTTTTTTCGAGAATTTACCTTTTCTCTTGAATCGATAATGTTTTTCTTTGCTGAGACATTATTTGAAGGGATTCAACGAAAAATTAAAAGAAATGAAAAAAAATGTAAATTAACACACGAAATACACGACAATTGACAATTGAAATTGTATGTACCCGACCGACACGTTTAAAACACAAGCACAGATTGACCTGTCTATACAGTCTGCCTGCCTCTGATTCGCTAAATTTCCCACCAATTGCATCGTGTTACACGACTCGTGTTACCTTGACCATGAGCGCTGCAGGTGCACACGTGTCTATAAATAGAAACAACATATTTTTGCTTCCTAATATTTATTTCAAATATTTTAAATCGTCGCGCATTTAATTAAATATGTTTATAAATTGATTTGCATTTTAAATATTTCAAACGTAAATTGCGGGAAATAAAAACGTAAAAGCGAGTACTAAATGTACTAAAATAAAACGGGATTGTAAAAATTGAACGCAAATAGCGGGAAAACGTGAATTCCAGGCACGTAAAAACGGGGTTTCACTGTATCTCTAGGAGTAAACGACTAAAAAATGACAAAAAAGGAGTAAACGGCAAAAAAAACAGATAAGTAGCAATTATCGGCAATGTCCATAGAATATATACTTTTAGTTCTTAAAAAAAATTATGAAAGTCGGAATCTGTAGGAGTCACACTAATTGTATTATGCTATGTAAAATTTCTCTTAGAAAGTGATGATTATGTGAACTTATCACTGTGTATTTATTTAATTACTTTCATCCTGAAAGCGATATCAAAAACATCATCCAATATAGTGAGCACGGTAATGTTTTTTGATATCGGTCTAAAGATGAAGGTTAATAAGTCTTCGAAACGCCAATCATCATTAAATAATTTGGATCTTACTACAGAAAACCACAACTATGATTTTTTTTAGCATATTTGTTTCTTAAAAATCGCCATCCAGTTGTTTCTTGGAAATCATCATAATGTTTTGTATCGGATCAAAGTGGAATCACAATTATGGAAAATAAATAAATAAGTCGACCTGCTTGTCAATTGTAATTCAAGAATGGAAAACAATTGATAAATAAAATATAGAATTCCATGTTTACATATGATGGTACGTTTTTTTTTAACAAAACCACCATGAAATTATACAAAGTATCTAAAATGATTCTATATATCATGTATTGATGAAATCGTGCTCGGAATTTTCAAACAGCCTAAGTATAAAGTGTACGGAGTATGAGTATATTTCCTGGGAGAACCCTTGAGTTTTGATAAAGATTTATGAAGAGCGGTTCCCGCTAGAACCTTCAAGGAATATTGGGGTTAAGAATATTTCACCATTTTTACCGATTCCGTGATCATGCGCGTTTTGAAAAATTACCTCACAGCAGATAAAACGAAAAAGATACAGGATGATAAAATATATTATTTTACTAGGTGGTGCATACTCTAAGAAAACAATGTGGAGAGTAAATAAATGAAAGACGACATAATGAAAAGATCTGAAAATAATGCATGTTTAAAATTAACATTTTAAGTAAGATAAAGCAAAGAGGTATAATATGTTATTTATAGTTGAAACATTAACATTGTGGAAGTTTAAAGACATTGTAATTTGTTTTATCAAACACAAAAAGTGGAATAAACAGTGTTGGATAAAACAAATAAGATGGTAAAGATATGTGAAGTGAATGAATGACGAAAGAATGACTAAGCGAATACACAAGTCATAAGTCCAATATGTGTCGAAGAAATAGATTGAGGAATACGTGGCTCTATCAAGTGGACTAGAGATTTTGAAAAAAAGTAAAGTGAGAAATATCAATAATGGATCATGCATGACTTTTACTTACAAAAGATGTACAGAAGACTAGTGACTTTTTACATAATGACTATTATTCTCTCCATCAGTTTCAGTCAATTTTAATTCCGTTTTTTCCTACCCCGCACTGACCTGCTACGGTGTATGGGGAGCATCCCACTGGTGGTGGGTAAGGAGATGGTCCTCCCGGCTAGTACCAATGTTCCCGCTAACCAACAGCAGGTACCCTTTTGGCAGAACAAGGGACTTGTGTTAACCGGACAAACTATCAAAGTAAAAACTTATGTTAACTTTAAGATTGCCATGTATCATTGTAGTTACTGTTACCAGGCAACCAACGGAGAAATAACTTCGAATAAACAAATTAAGAGCATCAAGCCCTACCTGCTGGCTTTAAAAAACTTACTAAACCAAAAATTAATGAATGTTTTTCATTGATAAAGACTGTCGATGTGAAAACCTAAAAAAATTACTTTTTTGGGACAACCGATTAGTTCATAAATATTATTGGTATATTTTTAATCAGAATTTTATGACGCTGGGAAGCAATCCACACAAAATCTGTCGTCAAAATATTCAATTTAATTTTTTTGATAACATCTCATTCATTGACTAAGAACTACTGGAAAATACTTCTACTTTCAAAGTATAAGCGTAGTTTGGATTACAGAATTAAAGAATAAGTCGTCAACATCCCCCGTGGGAAAAAATCGTATTTATTTATGTAATATATGAGATGATAAATTGGTTCCAGGACAGTGGTTATGGATTACAATTTTCATTATTACGCCACAAATGATTTTAAAAAGCCAATTTTATAGATCAATGAAACTGGGTAACTATAAAAAAATATTAAAGAAAGAAGATTGAATAGTTTTTTCAGTAAGGTACTGCATTGTCGTATTTTATACCTGAAAGCTGAAAAAAATGGATATTTATAAAAATAAAACCTTTATTCCAGCTGATATGCAGTGTAATACGATGTAACATAAGTCATTTATTAAAAAAAATATGCGAAAATGTACAGCGAGGAAAATAAGTTTAACTAAACAACGAGAAAGTAGTGAATTTGTTTTTTTTTTATTTTTTATTAAACAAACTAATGTATGGTACAAATATTTGCCAATGCTATACATATGTACAAATTTATTACTTAACAAATCTTAATTATATATTATGGTTTATGAACTAACTTAATCTTATTTTCCTATATGTCGTATTATTTTTATTTTTTACAATCTTAATATATATGTGATTTCTTAGAATTAGTTACCACCTACGTACTACTTATTACTAGATAACAATTCTTACAACTAATTATTTAGCAAAAACCAATTTACTCGTTCAGGCTACTTGTATTCCATCACATTCACTCAGACCTTGGTCGTCCCAGCTAATACTGTAGGTGGACTAGTCAGGCAACAGATGATGCTTCGGGAGCCTGTGCTTATAACGGAAGGGTAGGTCGGATTTACTAAGGGATTGCTGTGATTTTGTAGACTTTTATGGAACTTCACGGACCAAGCGAGGATGTGGTGTCGCAGGGTTTCTTCATGCTTCTCGGCGTGAATTCGGGTATGGTTTGTTCTGGGATGGGTGTTGAAAGAGATTTTGAATGCCTTGCTCTGCACTTGTTGGAGATTCAGGTGATCCGTGTTGCTCACACTACCCCAAACGGGTGCAACGTAGTTCAATATAGGAATTTGTTTTCTGTGACTTTTTTTTTCTCTTGTGACCACTCGAAGGTTAGCCACACGCTTATTATTTATTTGTCGCGGAACAATTTGTTGCTTTATTTAAAGGATTATTATCAAATCCGTTTTCGGTTGTCAAATCGTTAACACTAAAATTAAACTACTCTTAAAAGTTACAAAAAAGCCACAGTTTAGATCGACATTCTTGTCATAATAAACAGTTATAGTAAAACAAGTGAAGCACGTGAAATATTTTTGAAGTTGCAAAAGTTGTGTACCAAATCAGCTGATTTGTGCCCACTGTAAATTTTGATAGGTGAGTGTGAATCTATCTACTGTTTGTGTACATATATGAGATAAATTTTGTGAAGCAAGACATAGCTGCAAAATTGCCCAATTTACTTGCTTCAAGTGCGAAGAGAACATTAAACAAGATATGGTGCTTAGATGTACTACTTGGAACAATATTTATTATTATTCCTGTCAGAACTATACGATAACATTAAAAAAAACTCATCAAAACTCAATTACCAGCGTGGCAATGTTACCAGTGCAAAAATAATGGAAGACGTTTAACTTACTTGCCAAAGGAACCTTTTAATATGTTAATATTTAGTAAGCTTATTGAGGTGTCATTTTATGTTTGATTTTAAAAATATAGAGAGCAAGTGTGCCACCAAATTAAATTCATTTTGCAATTATATGAGTCAATATATTATTCATCTTATTTTAGGTCTTTTGGCATGTTATGGTCCTACATCATTGTTTGACTCTTGTGACGTCGACTGCCAGCTGTCTTTCCATCTTTTGGGAGGTCATCTTGGAGGTCTGCTTGCTTGGGGGATACTGTCTCTGACCATTCTTACGGCTCTTGGTTCCGCCATTCTGGATACGTGTTCGTTCCAGAACCTTCTTCTCTGTCGTCCCAATCTGACAATATCTTCATCTTAGCTCGTCCTTCGGATTTCTGTGTTTCGTACTCTATCACAAAGGGTTTTACCAGCGATACTCCTGAGTACCTTAATTTCGCTGGTTCGAAGGAGATTTTTGGTTCTGACAGTGTCGGTTCTGGACTCTTTACTGTATGTCATGGGGCGGACACAGGTCTTGTATAAATTTGAAAGAAAAGGTTTCTTATGAGTCAATATAAAAAAGCTAATTTTAAAAGGCCAATTCTAGACAATTTAAAGTATCAATTAATTAAGCTTCAACAAATTAACGATCGATCTATAAATGGAAAACCTCCCTCATTACTTTAACCTCCCATATTTTTTTAATATGTTGAGCTAACTAGAATGCGCTCTTACGGTTATCACAATGATCAGGAAACAGCGCCTTACTAAATAATTTATGACAAAAAAAATATTTGTCAGTAGGAACGAGACTGTTATATCAATTGTTGAAAAATACTGTTAAAGAAGTACTCCCACTTAAAATGTTGCTATTACAATTCATTGGTCAACCTATAAGAAAACTTATACATTGTAATTTATTTTTAACAAACACTGTTTATTCCACTTTTTTATGACGGTATAACCCTACCGGTTTCAAGGCTTTCACCTCATCTTCAGGGGAGCGCAAACAAGACTCCCCTGCGCTCCCAAGCGCTCCCCTGAAGATGAGGTGAAAGCCTTGAAACCGGTAGGGTTATACCGTCATAAAAAAGTGGAATAAACAGTGTTTGTTAAAAATAAATTACAATGTCTTTAAACCTCCACAACGTTAATGCCTTAACTATAAACAAAACTTATACATGTTGGTGATGCTTTTTCCAATCGCATGACGAAAAAATGCAACAAATGTATGATGTTGAATATGTGCGAGTGTTTAATAAATCGATTATTTTCACACACTCTGTATCTCCGTAGAGAGAATGTACCTTTGAATCAAGATTGCGATGGTATAAATACGACGAAGAAGCTTCTTTCTTCACTTCTACCCTTATTATTATTATCATCCTCTCACTTCTTTTTATCTTTTCACTTTGCGTTGGTAGTTTATGAAATGGTAATAAGTACTAAAATTTCGATAATCTAATCCAGACGTGCGTTACCTTTTCTTTCAAATATTTTTTTTACTTATAGGGTTACGTTATATTCAACCCTGATAAGTATACATGTACGAGTATATGTGTATTTTAATAGTTCATATAATGCATCTCCATCGTCATTTACTTGGGGTTGGGGCGCATTATCTGCGCAGGGTCGTGACACATCGTATTGTGTTCAATTGCAGGGTAGTTATTCCATATTTGTACGGTTCCTGAACAAGATACTGCCTTCCTGAGTCAGATACAATTCCTGAAAAAGACACTTTGTCTTATTTTTGAACCTGATACTTTCTTCTTAAACGAAATATTTTGTACGTTTGTTGAACCAGATAATTCCAAATAATTTTTAAACCAGATTCTTCCTTCGTGAACCAGAAATAATTTCTGAACAAGATACAATTCCTGAACCAGATAATGTGTACGATTCCTCTACCAGACACTGAACCAGGTGCATTCCTAAACTAGCTGACTTCCGTGGCCTTGTTGGTATGATGCCTGTCTCCCAACCGAAATTTCAATTCAATTGGGTTCAAATCCCGCAGGATTCCAAATTTATTTTAAAAAAGTACTCAAGTCTGGTTTTCACTTAAAGCCACTTTAACATCTTTGTGATTGATTGGAAGCAATTGTCACATAGCAATAAGCCCGCCATGTTGTGCTGTATATAACAAAAGTGTAATACAATACAGCCAGATCATTTTTGCAATTTCTGAACCAGATATTTTATATAATTCCTGAACCAGATACTTTTTACAATTCTTAAACCAAATACTTCATTCCTGAACCAGATACTTTATACAATAGTTAAAGCAGACACTTTCTTCTTGAACCAGATATTTTTTACAATTCCTGAATAAGATACAATTCCTGAACCAGATATGACCTTAATATTACCTTAATATTAGGTGTTGAGATGTGAATACACTTAATATTACAGTGCATGAATAATCTTCATCAGAACACATTACAGGGGCAGTGAAAATTTGGTACACTTACTTTGAAAGTACAGTAATTACCCCTTATACTCGGAAAATACGTTCTAAACCCCCCCAGTGGATAACTGAAACTACATATAGCTGAATCTTATATGAGAGAAATTAACATCGATAACCTATAATAAAATATAATTATTTATTTATTTATTTAACACTTTTATTGCAAATACAATCTGGCAGTCATATTGCCAAGCGGCAATCTCTTCCAACCAACCATACAAAAGTAAATGAAGCAAGTTACGTGGTCGCATAAATCATTCAAATGACTATCCATCCCCACGAAATCCATAAACATATACGTGAACACATGCCCACGAACCTCACAAAGACGGACAATCACCCGAACATTCTTTTTCATATAAAGTGAAATATCATCAATCAAAACGAAAGGAAGGGATGGTGGAGTGGAAAGGAAAAGAAAAATCAGGAATGAAACACGTTATTTTACTGACTAGAAATTAAGAGGTTTTTCAGTCGCTTCTTAAAGCATGCCAAGGACGGAGCTAGTCTTATATTGGTTTGTAACTGATTCCAAAGTCTCACTGCATTATTATAAAAATACTAGACAAATAACCCGTGTAACGCAAGGTTTCAGAGTTTTTTATAAAGTTTCTGAGCTCTTATAAAACGACTATATTTTAAAACATTCTTGAAGACAAAAAAAAATGTACTAAAAAAATTACTAAAAAAAATTTGTATGTATATGTTCTCAAAAATATAATGTCAATATGTTATTTCCGAACACAAATACTGCTACATACATTTCAATACACAACTCGCACTACAATAATCGAGAAAAATATAGTGTCAATATTTTATTTCCGCACACAAATACTGCTACATGCGCTACAATACACAACTCGCACTACAATAATCGAGAAAAATACGAGTATAATGTCAATATTTTATTTTCGCACACAAATACTGCTACATGCACTACAATACATAACTCGCACTACAATAATCGAGAAAAATATAATGTCAATATTTTATTTCCGCACACAAATACTGCTACATGCGCTACAATACACAACTCGCACTACAATAATCGAGAAAAATATAATGTCAATATTTTATTTCCGCACACAAATACTGCTACATGCGCTACAATACACAACTCGCACTACAATAATCGAGAAAAATATAATTTCAATATTTTATTTCCGCACAAAAATACTGCTACATGCGATACAATACACAACTCGCACTACAATAATCGAGAAAATAGGGATAAGGGTGGAAAACGTACAGGAGTTAGAGACTTTACTCGTAAGTATGGTTAAACCTAGTAAATTAAATTTCGAAACAAGGTAATGTTAGGATTAATAAAAATATAATAAACTGTATGAAAATATTGTATTTTGTTAAGTAAAACACTGTTTTTCCACGTATCAGATATTACTTGGAGTTTGGCCTTCAGTTCTCTGTATCTATGTGAACTGGAAAATGGTTTGATGTTATTTCGTAAAGGTTATTCTACGAATTAGGTCGTAAAGCCCGAAAATATTTAAATAATACAATTTCCATAAACTATATCGTTTTAGAGCATGAATGTTTTTCCATTCCATAAAATATGTACTAAAAATAAGCTCTTTATAAAATAAAAATTAAAGTTTTTTTTTTAATGATTGTACTTACATTTAAACTGTCATGGGATATTTTCAATGGTATTATTTATTATTATTTACCAGAAGAGGCAAAATATGTATGTCGTGATAGAACAGTCTGGCACTCTCTGACAGGGAAACAGAATGATGTCCTGTATGTTTGTATAACAAGAAAGAAAAAAAAAGTTTAAACATTATAGTATAAATAGGCAAAAGCCCGTACGACGGTTGTCGCCAAAGAAAGAATACGAGAATTCAATTTGGAATACAAGAGAGCGAGAGAGGAATACTTGGATTCTCTCCGAAAGTAATTCGAAATTTGAATCTCGGAGAGTCCGTGAGACTGAACGAATTTTAAATACCTAGCTAACAATTTTTGAACCGGTGTAAAAGGGGACGACGTATAAATGATCCATATATAAAGCAATTTTACATTTATGAATATGTATTTTCATAAATGTAGAATTTGAGGCCAAAACCCGTACGATGGTTGTCGTCAAAGAAAGAATACGTTAATTGAATTTTGAATACGTGAGAGCGAGAGAGGAATACTTGGATTCTCTCCGAAAGTAATTCGAAATTTGAATCTCGGAGAGTCCGTGAGACTGAACGAATTTTAAATACCTAGCTAACAATTTTTGAACCTTTGTAAAAGGGGACGGTGTATAAATGATATATATAAACAAATTCTATATTTATGACTATATATTTTCATAAATGTAGAATTTGTTTTACTTCCGTGAATATTTCAAGGGTTGCAACTAGTAATATAATAACAGTGATACTCGTGCTTCTCTGTGAAGTGGTTAAGTCATGCGTACAAAGTGTATTCATGACCTGAATCCTTTTTTAATACCGAGATATGGAATATATCGATATCGAAAAATTCATTCAATAAGGTCATGCCGTGTACGAGTGATGACATAATTAATAATTCAATTCGTGAACAGGCGCAGAAAACAATCTTAATTAACAATGGCATGTATAATGTCCGGTACATTATGGGAGTATTCGACTCTAGAAATTCGAAAAAATCTTTTTTTGCATATTCTTAAAGTTTAGACCTTTAAGAATATGTTCTCAAAAAGAAATTTTAAAGTTATCAATATTTACGAAGTTATAACTATAAATGAGGCAGCAATTACGCCACACCGGAATGACTCAGACAATAATCTCAAAACTTTAAACGCGTTTTTCTCGAAACTACTTTTTTCAACCTGGTCGACTTAAAATCTCAAGTTCTATTTAACTATTTGCCTTCAAATTTAGTTTAAAACTTCAATTAATATTTTACTATCGTTCCTAGCTTGAAAAAATAAAAAAAAATGTTTAAAAAATTGAAAAATTAAAAAAAAACGGTATGTAAACAAATTGAATTTTTTTTAGACAGCTGCCATTTTACGATTTTTTTTATTTGGTACCAACTATAACAACATTATTTGTTATTAAGAAACTGTGTATGATTTTTGTTTTAAATTTATGTAAGAGCTCTTATAATGTCGACCAGCTTACCGCTTTTTTTTACGACACGAAATATCAGCTAATAATATCTTGTATTTTCCATTTTATTGTATAATATATTGTAATATATTTTATCACACAGTGTTTATTCCACTTTTTTGTGACAGTATAACCCTACCGGTTTCAAGGCTTTCACCTCATTTTCAGGGGAGCGCAAACAAGACTTTTTGTATATTCTCAAATCATCAATAAACAAACTATAAAAAATGTAGAGGAAAAATATTTTTACTTTTTTTTTTTATTTAGTCTGAAATAGCGCCCGAAATTCACTCCTCTAGAGTAGAATATTCCCCCTCAAACAAAAATTGGTCATGCATCACGGGGTTGGTTATTTTTCCTGTTATCGATTGTACATTTATAAACAGGTAAGTAAATCTATTTTAATTCCTGCGGAATAATATCTAAACATATTTAACAAAAATGTAGAATAGAGCCATGTCATATTCCTCGTTAGCTCCCTTAAACAGGGATTTAAACACAAAACATATCTCTTCAATGTCAAAGTGCTTATCCATTCCTCTTACTTTTTTTTCTCCTTTTCCAGTGTTTCCCTTTGTTTTTGTTTATCCTTCTGTGGGAACCACGGTCGTCGCTGAATATTGTCAACACATACGGTCAACGACCGACGAAACGACCTTTGGATATGTCCAAAGGTCACATACCAAAACATTGACGCGGCCGGACATCGCGCCGTTTCCGTAAACAAATTGTTTACCCACAATACTATTTACGATACATTCCACAGTAGAAAGAGAACGCATCACCCTGTCTCGCCGATCCCGCTAACAAATTGTTTACCCACAATACTATTTGCGATGTCTGCCATACTTCAATCGACCATTTCTGCACGCACAGAAGCGAGATAAAAATATATCGCGAGCGCACTCCCGCGCCCAATCTGAAATGTATAAATACCCACATACCGATAAATAAAAGATTCATTTCACTCTCTCCTTCCGCATTGCTAATTGACGTATTTTATTTACATATCAATCAAAATCATCATCACGTCCCATTAGAGCCATCCGCCAAACTTCTATAACCTTCAATTTGTCATATCATGTATCTATCTTCCTGTATGAAGAACGATGATTCTCTCCCGTTTGGGGTAGTGTGAGCAACACGGATCACCTGAAACTCCAGAGAGTGCAGAACAAGGCATTCAAGATATCTTTTAACACCCATCCCAGAACAAATCTTACCCGACTTCACGCTGAACAGCGAGAAGAAACCCTACAACACCACATTCTCGCTTGGACCGTGAAGTTCTATAAAAGCCAACAAAATCACAGAAATCCCTTAGTCGCTGCCCTGGGGGCTTACGAGAGTAAATCCGACCTACCCTTCCGTTATAAGCACAAGCTCCCGAAGCATTATCTGTTGCCTGACTAGTCCACCTTCAGTATTAGCTGGGACGACCAAGGTCTGAGTGAATGTGATGGAATACAAGTAGCCTGAACGAGTGGACTTGTTTTTGCTGAATAATTAGTGTAAAAATTGTTATCTAGTTATAAGTAGTATGTAGGTGTTAATTATTTCTAAGATCTCATATATTAAGATTGAATAAATAAAATAAAATGATATGTAGGAAAATAAGATTAAATAAGTTCATAAATTATAACATATAATTAAGATTAGTTAAGTAATAAATTTGTACATAGGTATAGCCTCAACAAATGTTTGTATAATAATTTACTTGTTTAATAAATAAAAAAAAAAAAAAAAAAAAAAAACGATGATTCTCCATTCTATATTTACAATAAACATAAAATGTGTCAAGGATCTTTTTTTAAATATTATCACATTTACAGAACTTCTTTACTTTACATTTTAGGTGGAGTTGTCTGGAAAGTAATTTTTTATTTTAGGTCAAATTCAAAAATAATTTCACCAAATGCACGTGAACGGTGGTTTTCCATATTTTAGGTATTTCAACAATCTCTAGTGTCGTATAAAGCTGAATATTCTCGATCAAAGTCTTTATTAAGTCGTCATTACCCTAGTGGTATTGGATCTACCAGAGTCCCCGTTCTTCAAGTGTCGTATCTCCGTTACGGATGTTTTAAAATCATATTTGACACACCTAATCGCTTTCCGTATTATTGTTATATACTGTATATAATTTTTAGTGAGTTGTGAAGCATTTTTCCTTTGCTCTAGTAAAAAAGCATAAAGCACTGAAACACATTTTTAAAATGATGCCTTGAAAACCGCTATTGACAACTTGGGATAGTTATGACAAAAAAGGACATTAAACCTTTCGTAACAATACATTCATCACGTTTGTTCTTATAATATCTACACTAATGATATCTACCCTAATGATACCTACCCTAATTATATCTATCCTAATGATATCTACCCTAGAAACACAAAACTAGTTTCTAAACCACATACTATTTATTTCACATATTTATTATTTTGTGTATCTAAGATGTACTCGTATTCTAACATATACAGGAGTAAGTCTAGCAATATATCTTCTGGACTTATTCCTGTATAGAACTTTCTTCCAAGTTTATCTTGAATACATTAAGTTGTTTAAATATATGAGAGATTTTACAAAAAAACTATGTGTATGAATACAAGTAAACAAAATGACTAACTAGACGAAAGGAATTCGTTTAATAATAAGGAAAAAATAATGGAAAATTAGGATGAATGAATGTTTTGAGTACACGTATTTTTTTCAATTCTCTCAAGCGTAAATAAGGATGTTGCACATCTGATGATTCTTGAAAATCCTTTCTATAGTTACGTCAAGTGAACCACAAACATGTGTAAAATTTTATTCCTTCATTTATTATTTAAAGTTGAGGCATTAACATTGTGGAGCTTTAAATTATTTGTAATTTGTTTTCATCAAACACTGTTTCTTCCACATTATGTAACGGTACAACCCTACTAGTTTCAAGGTTTTCACCTCATCATCAGGGAAACACAAACTAGTTTTATATGTGCTCCCCTGATGATGAGGTCAAAACCTTGAAACAGGTAGGATTATACCGTTACATTAAGTGGAATTAATAGTGTTTGATAAAACAAATTACAATATATTTCTTCATATACATAAAAGTAACGGGAGCTATTATACCTAAATGATAGTTTTTAGAATTGAGAAAAGATTATCAAATTCAGCGTTCATTTGTACGACTTCATCAGAAAAGAAGATTATTTCAAAATAAGTATTTGATAACCATTTAGGTAAAATATTGTAACAACTTCATAAATTCCTTACCCAAGAGTTCTGAGAATGGAGTAAACTTTCAGCTGGAGAAAATAAGCCAGTGATGCTCTTTTGAGGGCGGCATAAATCAATTCAGATTATTTACTTGAAGGCTAAATCGAGTATTTTTAGGTTTACATCGTGTATGTCTAAGTAACATTTCCAAGTATTTATAGTTTTATGTCATTTATTTCATTGAAAATTTTTCGAGTATTTATCAAGTTTTTCTTTGGAACGTTGTCGAGTATTTATAGATTTACGTCAAATATATATTTCAAACGTTTTCGAGTATTTATAGGTTAACGTCAAGTATTTCTTTGGAACGTTATCGAGTATTTATAGGTTTACGTCAAGTATTTCTTTGAAACGTTATCGAGTATTTATAGGTTTACGTCAAATATATATTTCAAACGTTTTCGAGTATTTATAGGCTTACGTCAAGTATTTCTTTGAAACGTTATCGAGTATTTATAGGTTTAGGTCAAGTATTTCTTTGAAACATTTTCGAGTGTTAATAGGATCACATCAAGTATTTTTTGAAACGTTTTCGAGTATTTATAGGTTTAGGTCAAGTATTTTTTTTTAAACGTTTTCGAGTATTTAAATGTTTACGTAAAGTGTTTCTTTGAAACATTTTCGAGTATTTCAAGGTTTACGTCAAATATGTCATAGAAACGCTTTCGAGTATTTAAGACGTATATTATATATGTCTTTATAACGTTTTAGAGTATTTAAAGGTTACATGTATGTGTTAAAAACGTTTTCAAGTACTTATTGGTTTATGTCATATGTGTTTTGGAAGCGTTTTTGAGTATTTATAGGTTTTTGTCATGTGTGTCTGAAATATTTTCGTGTATGTATATGTTTAAGTCATGTATGTCTTTGAAATGTTTTCTAGTATTTCTATGTTTACGTCATGAAGGTATTTGAAACGCTTGTTTCAAATACATTCATGACACAAACTTATTGATTGTCTCAATATTCACATTGGTAGTTATCAAATAATCAAAGGTAAGTAGATGTTGACGACATTAAAAAAGTATCCAAATTTCAGGACATTATGATATATTATACCATTTAATTGAATTTTTTATCATTCTTAGAGTGAAATGTATGTGTTCTGGTATGGGCCACAAAACTGTTTTCACTATTTCAGTAAACTAAAGACAACCTTCTTTCATCCTTAATAACTTCTTTATATACCAGCTATCCATATTGATCGCGTATTGTGTGCATGTTGTTCTACTTAACCTGCTGCTGCAGTTCAATTTTTATGTTGCTTAAAAAGTTTCGATAAGTAGCACATAAGCTATAGAAAAATATAAATTCACGTAAAGTTGTATAAGAATAAATGTACCAAGAATTGAACCTGGGACGCCCGCTTGCTTAGAGTAAATGCTTATCGTTAGACCGACACAACTATTTCACTCACAACCTTACCCAGTGTCAAATGTTCAGAAGTGAAATTTTTTTTCCTCTACAACCGTTTGGTTACATTTCACGTTTTCCTCCAATTTTACTAATTGTTATATATTTTTTTTTGCATTGAATAAAGTGTCTTCTGTTTTTTTCAATGGTACCCTTCGACATATTCAAATCGTTAATTTGAACATATTAAACAGTGTAACCAAGAAACCTTTTTTTAATTTAAATGAAGACATATATAATCATTATGTGTTCACTTAAATTTCTTCTTTCGAATTTATCCCAACACAGATTTATAAACCCAAACATTTAATATAAATAACTTGTTCAACATTCTGAACTCTTACCATTAATTGATATTGGTTGATGTATTTCTTGGTGACTTGGGGGTTATGTTTTGCAACACCACCCCAGCAGCACAAAAGTTAACTTCATCTACACGTGGTGCACCTGCTAGTGAACTGGCGAGGTCCTGATGATTGAGTATCGGAGATATTTTCATAGGAGGAACCCAACATCTTTCCATATGCAAGGTTATTTAAATGACTGATTCCAAGGCAACCTAAGCTCTGCAGATGGCTTAGTCGTCTTAGTCATTTTGTGCCACCGGATAAACACCCCAGAGTTGCAGCTCAAGTTGGATGGAGAACTTGACCGGTCCTACTTAATTATACGCATATGGTGCAATAAAAATGGACCATTCTCTGATCCTCAATTTTGTATTATACCCTTTATTATACTCGTCACGGGTAAAAGGAGCATTCGTTAAGTAATTTCTAGGCGTTTTAGATTCTTTAACACGGTTAATTTAACGCTGATTATTTAGCGCCAGTTTCTTCAGGAATGCAACCTACATACAAATAAAAAAAAGGAATACACATCAGCCAGTACCCGGCGGTAAGTAATACCATACACATCGGGCTTAAGAAAGAGACTGTCGGCCATAATCGGCTAACTTTGACTTTTTGGAGCGTCGTCTCTTTCCCTAGAACGCTTGACAACGACTGGCAAATCGCGACGGAACACGTATATAAATGACAGAGACGATGCTCTACAAAGCCAAAGTTAGCCGATTATGGCCGACAGTCTCTTTCTTAAGCCCGATGTGTATTACTTACCGCTGGGTACTGTACCTCTTATCACAGATAATCATATATTTCATGTAGAGCCTCCGAACATTTCTTTGAGCCACTTTCCGTCTCAACCTTGTCTCTCTCTACTCACAGCCTCCTAAGAAGTTGAGTTTACATAGTAATTTTTGTTGATCGTGTCAACTGAAATCTGCTTAAGTGGCCTATCCGTGCCAATCTGCGTGACCGTGTGTTGCTGGTAATTTATATTTGTCTCGTAAATTTTTGACTTTCCACATAAGATCTCAGTTTCCACTCTTCTGTTGCCTATTTTAAATCAAGTGTTTTTCATAGTATTCATATTTCATACATCATATAACAGATCCAATAAAAGTTTCCCTTAAAATGCAGTATCAGAAATATAGAACCACTCAAGAAAACTTCTCGATAAGTCTTAAATTGTACGAACACGCTCTTTTTAGAAGTTTGTTTAATTTCGGAGAAATAAGTCAAAGCATCAGTTGAACGAATTGAATGTACGCAACTGAAACATACACAATTTTTTTCAAGTTCAATGGCTTTTGGTTTTTCCAGTTCACTTCTCATAATTTCAAGTATGAACGTTGTTATTTATGTTACGTTTAATACAGGAAACCTTATAACACCAAATAACCAGAAAAAAAGAATTACTTAAAGTGTAAATGTAGCATACTGACAACATGGCTAATATTACTTACGTTTCCCTGTGAAGTGATTAAGTTAAACCTCCAAAAAAATTAAGGAGTTTAACCCTCAATTAATCCACCGAGATATGGAAGATATCGATTTTGGAAAATTCATTTCACAAAGTCATTCCGTGTGCGTGTGATGATTCTCTTCACAGCTAAGTTCGTGAATGTGGCATCAAAAAACAACCTTAAATCAAGGTGGTGTGAATAATTGTCCGGTACGTTATGATATTATCAATCAAGAAAGGGTTTGATATGAGTATAATTGTCAGCCATTTAGCATATGGAAGAAGCCTGCAAATTATTGATATGTTGTGGACATGCTACTCTATCAAGTACACAGTCGTAACATATCAAATCCAAATATTCCGATGGTAAAAACATTTAAATTCCATAATGCTCGTTAGGTTTAATCTAGCCTTTCGTTAGGTAAAGTTTTATTAAGCGATTTTTTTGTATTGCTTTATCTGGAACCAGCTAACAGCTAGTATATGACTCGCACTATTATTGGAGTACTTTAATGAGCGAATTAAAAAACATACCATACATCTCCCTTCAGTGACGTATTGTGTTTTTTTTTTCTTCTATTTTTCCACATTCTTGTTACCTATCTCTTTTTTCTTCTCCTGAACATCGATAATGTTATTAAATTTGTATTTATTTTTTATTATTGTTCCTTTTTTACTTTTACATAATTTTATTTCTTCGTCAATAATGGTAATACTCAACATTATTCTCAAAACTTTTTAAAATATTTGTATAGTTTGTTGAAAAAAAATTACCACTAAATAATAAAAATTAAACACACTGTACACTGTTAAATTAAGTTTTAAATAAAATACATACATTAATAAACATAATGGGATATTTCCTTAAAGGGAATACCTTTCAACGATGACTTCCATTCATAACTGAAAATGTTGTATTCAATAAAAAACAGTGTTTTTGGATTATTTCGTGTGATTCAATTCCAACTGTGTTGACATATCAGATTAATATCCTTTCAGTCTACAAAGGATGCAACTTTAATGAAATTAAGGCTTCTATTCTGCAATGCTTCGTAACAGCTTACTGTACACAGTGGTCAATCAGATGCGATATTGATTTTATATCGCCACACATGCAAAATTGTAGGTCCTCTGCGTCCATTCTTCAATTCGATACAATTTAGAATATCCTATAGTTTTCCATTCTAGTGAATACTCATGTTTTTTCTTCGTCTTTTTCTATTTGATCGTCTAGAATTGAACTTGTTTCGAAAGAAGAGTTACACATTTTTCAATAAATACGAAAAAACATGATGATTATTGATTGAACAATCATTTTCTTGATTAATTTTATTTTTTTTCATTTTATATTTTTTTGGGTTGTTTACACTTCAGGCTTTAAGCCGCTTTTCAATATATTTACTGCGCTGCAAGTCATCCTCCTTCTTCCGTGACGTTGGACCTCAAATGCACCATCGCTGCTATTCTTCTCACACTCAGGTGTGTCAAAGCCAATCCTTTTTCATAATTTCATGATATCACGCTGAATATGGACTTATTTTATTCCATAAAACAGCATGAATGGGGGTGGGATTGAACTAAATGGGATACCAATACAATTCTTGATCTCTTTCCACAAGACCACTGACGCTCTGTAATGTATGCACATCTACAGTATGGTACACTTCTGAGACACTACAAAGCTAAGGCTAACTTCAAGACACTCCTCCACACACCACTTCCCTGAACACAAATAGCCTGTCTATAATTTTCAGACCTGCCTCATAATTCATCAAGTTGTCTACTGCTATTTCGTTAATATTTTTTATATCCACTAATTCTCCTTCGAAAATCACTCTGAATATCGTCGCCAATACTGCAAGAACACTTATCTACGATTGCCCAAATTTTACACGGGAGACAAATAACGATTTTTCTGCAAAAATATAATAAAATAAAAACGGGCTTGTTGTTAAGCGGCAATCTCTTCGAACCAACCATACAAAAGTAAATGAAGCAAGTTATATGGTCGTATAAATCATTCAAATGACTATCCATCCCCACGAAATCCATAAACACATACGTGAGCATATGCCCACGAACCCCAAAAAGACGGACAATCACTTGAACATTTTTTTTTCATATAACGTGAGATATCATCAATCAAAAGGAAAGGAAAGGATGGTGGAGAGGAAAGGAAAAGAAAAATCAGGAATTAAACACGTCATTTTACTGACTAGAAATAAGGAGTTTTTTCAGTCGCTTCTTAAAGCATGCCAAGGACGGAGCGAGTCTTATATTGGTTTGTAACTAATTGTAGAGTCTCACTGCATGGACAGTTAAGGACGACGTAAGAGGAGTGGTGAACTGGAAAGGTCAATAAACAATCTCTGTTTGAGCGTAGCGCTAATCCATGATTGGAAAGACGCTGAAAATTTTCGGCGAGATAAATGTGTTAATGCAAAAATGTGTCAATGATACAAAAAATAAAAAAGGTTACTTATACCAAAAATCATGTTACGTGTTCCTGCAATATCGGTGACGATATGCTCGAGTGGATGGGTTCTAATAATATTTGTGGCTTTATGATTAAAATGGTAGCATTCTGCATATTTGCCGTATTCTCTTGACCATTGTGTGATACTGCTAAAATTACAAACGATGAGATCAACAGCAAGAGATATATCTCTTGGTCAGAAACTTGTCTAAATGTATTTAAGTTTATCTATTTTTTTTTTAAATATTGTTTTTTTTACTTCCAGGACACGGTCATGGATACCAATAATAAATATGTAACAAAACCTGTTGATTTTAAAACAATGATTTTAAGTAATAAATCTGTCGGATAAATTTTCATGAAAATTAAAAATAAATTGATATGTTAATTCTAGTAGTGCGTCAATATATGACAATAAAGATTTAGTTATAAATATGTGGTGCGTCAATATATGACAATAAAGATTAAGTTATAAATTATGTTTTTTTTTAATAGGCTTAAAAGAAGCATGTTAAGGTGATTGTGATATGTTAAAAGGCTAGGTCGAAAGAGTTGATTAAATATGAGTATGAGTGGAGGGGATGAAGAAGAGGATGACAAAGGAAAAGTATGATCGAACTTAATTTATAGATGAAGAAGATAAACAGAAGAAATTGTACGAAAATATGTATGAATGTAGAGCAGGTGAAAGAAGTACTCGTATGTCGTGATAGGATAGTCTGATGCTCTGTTTTTCCAGCCTACCCCAACAAGGAAATGTCATGGTATGTGTATACACATATGTTTATATTAAGCCTTAAATATATTGGAAACACCTGCCGATAATTATTTATGCATGCGTAATGATAGACGACCGTTTTTGGTGGAAATCACACGAGAGAAAAAAAAAAGAAAAACGAGGAGCAAAAATAAAATTTTGAAAACTTTATAATGATAATAAATTTTTATTAACGTGTAATAAAGTTTTGAACGATGCTGAAAAAGCAAACTTCTTGTTCCTTATCACTCGGTCACAAGCTCTCTGTGTAGATGCTTTTGAGATGTTAGTTCAATAATATTTCCATTTTACAAGGGTTGTTTATATACACTTAAGTATACGAATAAAAAAAGCTTATATTTTGCATATTTATGTATTCGCATTTTATAGGGACGTTTACGTTTATTTATTTGTGGAAGATGTATATCGTAAAAAGTGAAATTCTTAAATTTATCTCACACTTAAGGACCTCTTGTAAGGTCTAAATTTATATTTTTGGGTCGTAAAATTCTCCCCTCGGCACCATTTGTGACATTTTTTGTAAAAAATATCAAAAAATATGACGTAAAAAATATTACCGAGGAAAACCCATATATTTACCAAAATTAGGCTGATCGCATGCATATACGAGTTTTTTCCACGTCTTTCTCTTTATTTGATCGCTTTGTGTCTATTTTTTCGTAAAACTGTATTTACTTTTTCTCAAATTGTAAGAGACACGCTACAGTTAGTGGGTTATTGCAGTGAATATGAATCTGCTCAAGACTATATCCCATGTTTTTTTAAATTTATTTACTTATTGATGCCATTAAAGTGTGCTAAACACAACACAGAAAAACTTAAAAAACAAAAGATAACGTTTCGATATCCTAAAAAACTTCCAAGCTAGGAAACGTGTATGTATATCTTTCAAGATATGATGTTTAGACGTACCAAAACACAGCAAAAGTATTCAACAACACAAAACTTATTTAATGGAATATCTTTCAAAATGATATTGTGGTAAACATTACCAACAAAAATATATTTAGGTTAAAAAATAATAGAATTATAGTAGTCCAGTCAAAAGCTTAGATTGAGAAAATGCTGGAGTAGAACACTCCTGAATTAAATAACATCTATATGTACATTAAAAATATCCACCATACTAGTCATGGAATTATCTTATGGTTGTATTCTCATGATTGATGAATTTCAAAATACAACTCTAGTTAATAATTTGCTTTTAGCTTATTCGAATTGTGAAAGTAGGAGTGTCTTACGTCTATCGGGAATGACCTGGGAATGGGAATCGGGAATGTATTGTAACCTATGTCTATCGGGAATATCAACGATGTTGTGAATCACAATCGAATCTAATTAATGGGTGTTCTTGGATACAAGTCCTTAAGCGTTTAAAAAGTTATATGTATGTATAAAAATATAAATATACTAACAAAAAAACAGCGATATAAAAACTAAAAATGTCTCAAAACAAAATGAATTAATTTCTCAAAAAGATAATAGTGAAAACACTTTTTAATAGGAAAATTTACATGACGAGGTGTATGTGACAAGAGCGAGAAAAAGGCGAATTGTTTTAATTTTGTAAATCGATAAACATTTATTTGTTGTATCTTATAATTATTATTAACGTCATCGTGAAGTTAAATTATTTTCGCAAATGGAGAGTTAAAAGGGAACATAAAATAGCCTTGTTGAATGATTTTTTTCTAAATTGATATTTGTCATATCTAAAACAGTCGTTATCGTTGCTAGGACTCCCAGTCAAGGATCCCCTCGCCATTGCATAATCAATTCAGTTGGAAAGCTAAACTGTGCCGTGGAGTGGCATACAAGAAAACTACATACTAGGACCGTTGCATACCAGCAAACTCACTGGCCACCCCACTGTACTGGATCCGATGGCATACCATAAATAAGACGATTGGAACACACCAGCATGTTACCAAAAAATGCAAAAAGACTATCGTCTTTGTGCAAGTACCACAATTTTGTGATTACGTGCGAATGTATCGACAAGCTTTTGCAAAGAGGTCGGAAGGCTCAAAAGATTGAGAAACTGTGTTTTAAGGTAAAAAAGAGGAAAGCGGTTGTTGGGTGGAAAAAAATTGTCCTGGTGGCGAAACATCAGAAAGTGGTGAAGATCATCCAAATCTACAGGAATTAGTTTGGACAGATATTGGAAATAATCAAAGTTCTGGACCAATATACCTTCCTTCCCTGTGATGTGTAACTAGTACACATTGCTTCTAAAAACTTTAATGTCTCTATAAATATAATAAATACTGGGTTCAGATTTTAGATATTCCTCCATATAGTACATTTACGCATTGAATGAAAAAAATAATATTAATAATAATTAGCACTTATCGGCCACATCAGAGATATTTTGTGAAAATCGGTGTGCTGGTGTGTGACGTAGGTATATTCATTCTAAAAAAAAATGCTATGGTTGAGGAAGCGACGCTATTCACGTCTCATTCTCACTCTACTTCCGTATATAGGAACGCAAGAAATAGAATCTCAGTTCGCTCGCTTCTCTCGCTTCAGTAGCTCGCGGGCATTCGTTTGAGGTGGTCTCTTCGCCCGTTTCGTGAACGTCGGCCGACGTTTTTTTCATGTTTTCAGCAATTAAATTTCAATTATTATCACTTTTGACTTCAATTTTAATTAATTTAAGCGATTGGCTATGAATATTCTTATTTTTCCGATTTTAAAGCTCATTTTTACATGTGTATTAAATACACAGCACGGAACGCGCCGATTTTTTTTACACAGGAAGGGAATGGTTAAAACCGTAGATTAAATTCATATTAACTGAGCCACTTCACAGAGAAGCATAAATAATCATTGTTCCTTTTGTCATTATTTTTCGACTTTTTATGTATTTTTTGTATATAATGCATTTCATTTGATAAAATTAAGTTAAATCTGTACCAATTGTTGAAAACATAAGTCAAGAAACAATTGACGAAAATTATAACAAGATACTAAAGAATCAACTCGCATGAATTAAGCTAAGTTCAAATAATCTCTCTAGATGAGTACGCAATTTTTATATGATTTTATAAGAACTACCCAGGGCCCCTCTAATTGGAAATATGTCACATGAATAAAACTCGAAACCGAAGTTTCTGTCATGTGTCGTTTGCTGACGAGCCACTGCGTGTTGGCTAGTCACCTTTACAGAATGGGTATTGTGGATAATCCCGGCTACGAGTATGGTCTGGACGATGAAACTATAGACCATGTATTTTTTGTAGTTCTTTGAAAAACTGATTAGATTTACTAAAAGTCATATCTTAACCGCGTCCAATTAATGTTTTCTTTGTGGAGCTTTTACACTTATAGATGTATTGTTAAATTTTTGAAGCTTAATCAGTTGAAACTTTAAATTGTCTAGAATTGGTATTTTTTTTAAATAAGTTTTATTATATAACTGCATAGTGACTTACATTTGGTGGCGTTTATCGTTCTATTTTGAGTTGATTGTCTATTATTTAAAAAAATCTAAATCACTAGCGTTCAATTTAAAATAAATTTTGTAAGCTTTTAAAGAAGGATATACATTAAGTAAAGTAACGGTGATTATGACGATGAAGTCTTAAGCTATTTTCACCTAAATTATCAAAAACATTTTGCTACATTTTTTTTTCTTTTAGTTGTTTCTGATTTGAAAAAATTATATAAAACATGTTTAATATACCAATATTTCCACTCTAATTGTTTTTAATTTTGTTGGTTACATAAAATACCTTGCAGAAATATTGTTGTTCGACATTTTCTTTTAACCAATTATGATGTGTAATAAAAAAAAATAATTCCAATAAAAAGCTGATGTCGCAAATTTAATTCGATGAACGTGTTTTATTTTTCAAAACAAATCGTGTTTTTGCCAATTTTTTTTTTTTTTTTTTTAATATTTTTTTAAAAATCCTCAAAATTAATGTACGAGTTAATAAAAATACACACAAAATTTTATATGTTATGACGAAGTTACTTTATGCTTTGTTATGAAACATGTGTCGATCGAACTTTTTTCAAATAAACACCTACTTTCACGCCGTTTTGCTGTGGTGGTCGAAAGTAACATACGTATTTTGTGTACACCTTCTCATACGTATCCTTCAATTTCTCTGACTTTTAACATTTTCTTAAATAGATGCTCCTATTTGTAAAATAAATAAAAGGAATTTTGTGGTTTCTAAGCCACAATATAGCATAAGCTCTACTTGGCAAACGGACATGGTAAAGTACGACGTCCCAAGTTAAAAAAAATAGCATTCCTCCCAACCGTGAGGCGATTAACGAAATCCCAATTTGTTAGGGTAATCCGTTTCGGCGCAGGGCAGACGTTCCCTTGAATGAATCCATATGATTTATCTTCACCCTGAAAAAATACAGATTAGCCAGCCTCTCGAATAATATTACCCTCCATCCACCGCTTCCTTCCACAGATGCTACTCATCAGACAGGAGCGACGCGATGGGTTATGTCGCCCATGGTTTAACAACCCACCACGAGCTATGATAAAAACACAAGGTGAATAATAACAATCTCCTTAATAATCAACAAAACAAGCCATTATGTTAGAATTATTTTTTAAGCGAGCTACACAAAATATGTGTAAGAATAAAAAATATCTTGATTCTACATTTTTAACTTGCTACATAAAATGTGTATGCATGCTTCATATAAATCATATTTTTTCTAAATTTTGAAGCGTGCAACACAAAATATTTGTAAGAGTGCTTCATAAAAAACATCTTAATTCTACATTTTTATACTTGCTATATAAAATATGTATGCATGCTTCATATAAATCATATTTTTTCTAAATTTTCAAGCGTGCAACACAAAATATGTGTAAGAACATGCTTCATAAAAAAATATCTTGATTCTACATTATAACTTGCTACATTATAACTTGCTACATATGGATGCATGCTTCATATAAATCATATTTTTTCTAAATTTTGAAGCGTGCAACACAAAATATTTGTAAGAGTGCTTCATAAAAAACATCTTAATTCTACATTTTTATACTTGCTATATAAAATATGTCTGCATGCTTCATATAAATCATATTTTTTCTAAATTTTCAAGCGTGCAACACAAAATATGTGTAAGAACATGCTTCATAAAAAAATATCTTGATTCTACATTATAACTTGCTACATAAAATATGGATGCATGTTTCATATTAATCATGTTTTTTTCTAAATTTTCAAGCGTGCAACACAAAATATGTGTAAGAGAGTGCTTCATAAAAAATATCTTAATTCTACATTTTTAAACTTGCTGTATAAAATATGTATGCATACTTCACATAAATCATCTTTTTTCTAAACTTTTAAGCGTGCAACACAAAATATGTGTAAGAACATGCTTCATAAAAATATATTAATTTTACATTTTTAAACGTGCTGCACAAAATATGCATTGCAGTATGCTTCACGTAAATGATCTTAATTCTACATTTTCAAGCGTGTTTAACAAAATACGTATTACAGCATGCCTCATATAATTTATCACGATTCTAATTTTTTAAGCGTGCCACATACAATATGTATTTCAGCATCCTATATACGAGTATATTATCAAAACTTTACATTTTTAAGCGTGCTACACAAAATATACGAGTACGTTGGAGCCTGCTTTACATAAAAGATCTTAAGTCTATTTTTTTAAGCGTGCTACACAAAATATGTATTATAGCCGCTACACAAAATATGTATTACAGCCGCTACATAAAATATGTATTACAGCCGCTACACAAAATATGTATTACGCATGCAGTTCAAACAGTAAATTGTCAATGGTTTCACAAAAACTTCGAATGCGGCAAAACTATACTTTGACTAGATCGATGAAGTCAATCGGTTCCAAGGCGTACCCATGTAGGACTGAATGGAGACTCCTTTAAAAATTATTAACACGATCATCATCGCTGTACCATAAAATGTGATCTGCGAATTCATTCATATGGTCACAAAAGTTAACACAGGGCAAAGGGATAAGGTTGAGTTTGAAAATTTGTCTATCTTTCCACGGGGGATAGCGATCACCGTTGTTGTCAAATTGACAGTTAGGCTTCCAGACAGGTTTTAGAAATCGCGCAAGGAGTTATCTCTGACAAAAAGTGCAGGCGAACCTTCCCTTTTCTTGCGAGCTAATCCTTACTGAGAATAATAATTGTAACGCAACGTTGACTTCACAGGAACCAGAGACTTGAAAAATTGTAGTCAAACGGTACTAAATCTTCCAAGTTATTATACTGAAACTAAAAGTTGCCCACTTTTACGTATTTTGCAGTAGATCCTACATTTATTGGCGCCATTGCCTTAAATCTATTCTATATTATTCAAAGCCAGCCCTGGCCTTAGTGATAGAAGCAAACGTTTTCTTGTGTGTCAAGGCAAATTGGGCTGAACTTTGTTTTTACACAATCGTTTCAAGGTTTGGTTTGCTGAAAAAACGGATAGACAGAAGAAAAAATAATGTTGTGCCATAGGGACACTGTACTTGTACCAAAGAGTGGTTCTTTATTCAGCAATGATAAATCTTGTAAAGACTAAATCAATTATAAAAGGCGATTTTCTTATTATTTTCTTATTACACACATTTTTTTAATTTTGTATTATTTGCAAGTCATTAATTATTTTAAGCTAGTGTAAAACTAAACACCTAAGAAATTAGATAGTTCATAAAAGCGTTTAATATAATGACAGACTTGACACAGGGGGACTTTATTTTCCCAAAGATATGAAGCTATACAGATGATTTGTTTTTGTTTAGCGATTCACCTAAATAAAATACGGAAGTCAATAGGTTTCCCAAGGTTTCTTTAACTGTCCCGCGATTCTAGAAGAACTAAGTTTATATGTACCCAATAAATATAGCCATGCAAGGAATCACCCTCTGTTCTACGTACCAACTTACAGGACGAATATCATGGCTAAACACTCAGTCACGCGTGGTATAGAGATATTGTGAACCAACTGAATGACACGGTTGATATATTCTCGGTACCGTCTAGCAGTATGAGAAGAATCCTGGCTGATATTATTCCTAACGAATAAGCTAACGCTAAAAGTAGACCCTCTTTGTGTAACAGGAGAAATACGTGCAAAGTGGATATAAAAAAAAATGTACATTACAAAGCTCCAAAAGATAACCAGAAATATAAACTTTACATCAACATACAAAAAAAAACGATGCGTAATTGATGTAAATAAATTACGTAAAGCATTGCCTGTTAATTAAAAATTGGCAGCAATTCAAATAATAAAAAGATTCAACTCATTATCAAGAAAACAAAATATAGGTTGAATAAGTCACATGTAAATAACGATTTTTCTCCAAGGTGATCTGACGATCTGTTATCTAAAAGCCTCTGTTTCTGTCTGCCAAGTGACCTCTAAATATGGTTGAGCTTGCGTCATTATTTTTGTTGACTGCGTCCATGGTTAGGTACCAAATGTAAGATATTACTTTTGTCCGAACCATTTAAAAATGTTCATGTTTATAATTTTTATAACATCTGAAATGTTTGTGTTTGCATGAATTTCACTTTTATCCTGTTCACCGCGTTAAAAATCAAATTCCACGAATCCTGTGCGCTGCACAATTTCAGCGTTTTTTTAATTTCTAAGTTAAAACACATATTTTCTTTAGAACCACTGATATTTGATTACAACACCAAGTAAACATGACACTTAAGTAATTTTCTGATGATAAATAATAGTCATTACTCTTAAGGAGACTCATTAAATAAAGGAGATAAACTTAACATTACGTAAAATAAACAAAGGAATGCTACGATCAAATCAATGCTTCATGACACTCACCCAATCAAATGCATATAGCACTAGTAATGTTTATTTACGTAAGAGAGACTTAGTAATGTTTATTTACGTAAGAGAGACTCATCGCAGGACTCGATCCGCGCGACAGGTCGTTAATGCTGGAAATATTGAGAAACCAAAAAAATTCGGCGCTCTGTTTATTCAACAATATCTCATAAACTAATATATTATTTGACAAGGTTTTCAGAGATGTCGCTAGAATAAAGATTATTTTAAATTTTAGTTCAATTTTTATTCCGGTTTTGTGTCATTTTTTTTAAGTATTTGTGATTTGAAACTTGGATTGTCGTCAGATCACAGGCGTTTGTGCTCCCCGCGGGGAAAGAATTAATTTATATGTTGTTAATATTTTAACTATTAAAATCGACCGCAGATTGAACAAATATTATGCATAAATTATGTGAAGATGAATAAATTTTTTTTAAAAAAAGTTTAAAATTGTAATGAAACTTTAATCAATCCATCCTCAATATTTAAGTGTGTTTTATTTCAAAATATGGGTATCAAAAAGAACTTCACAAAAAAAAAACCGATCCTTTTTCACAGACAAAGCAAAACGTTAAATAAACAAGTCAGAGTAAAGTCCATACTTTATTGTCAACAAGGGGATAAGTATCTATTTATTTTTGTATACGTAAGCCTTTCGCAGATAATGTATTTTGTCTGAGGAAGGGTAGGAATATATTCAAATACTCTGCCTTCCTCGGTAAAATATTCTGGATGAATGATGAAGCAATCATCTGAACTATAGTAATGTTTTTTTTTCTGACTTTTTCACGCAAAAAGAAAAAGTGGACAAAAAATTACCAGTCAAAGGATTCCGAATGGAGGAATATATCCTGCTATTTTTCCTGAGAGAATTCACACGAGAGAATAATACGCTATTTCATCTGAATTGAGTGAGCATTTTTATTCTTTATATTTTTTACAATTTATATAAAGTTAATTATACGAGTACTACACACTTTTTTATACGGGCAACTGACTGATGTTTTGCGTCATTCCTATTAAAGCCAAAAATAAAATTGTAAGAATCAATATATTGGACATTCAGATATCGAATGAGAATGTTTGCGAATTGTTGTATGTTGTATGATATGTCGAATGAGAATGTTTGCAGATTGATGTATGTTGTATGTCGAATGAGAATGTTTGTAGATTGCTGTGTGATGTATACCAAATGAGAATTTTTACGGATTGCTGCATAATATATGTCAAATAAGAATGTCTGCGGATTGCTGTATGTCGAATGATAATGTTTACGGATTGCTGTATGTCGAATGGGGATGTTTGCGGATCACTGTATACATGGTAGTAAAAGCGGAGAGGGATGATAAATTACAGAGAGTGATAAGCAAATTGGAAGAGAGATGTAAAGAAAAAAAATTGAGGTTGAATTTTATAAAACTCAATGTCATGGAGATAGAAAAGTAAATGCGATACATGAATGAGTAATGAAAAATAAGAGCAAGTCAAATAATTACGTTATCGATTTTGTATTTTCTCAGATCAAGGAAGTTATGACGAATATTGAACGACGTGTATATATATAAAACAAAGTCAATGGGGCACTAAAACATACCAGGTCTGCAAATATGAAACCGGAATTTGCTCATAGATGGCTCTAGTTGTCAATGCAGTGACTGTCAAATCACGTCATTAGCACATTTTGTTTGTGTTTCATTTTTCAAAGACTTTTAACTCACAACAATACAAGTTTAATACAACATATGTTTTTATAGCGTTGAATATGTCTGTTTTTGTGTCTGAAAACTACAATTCGCGGACAGCATTGATTTTCTTTTACCATTTAAAGAAAACTGCTGCAGAATTGCATCGAATGCTTTTTGAAGTTTACGGTGAGCATGTTCTTGGTAAATCATAGTGCTTTGAGTGGTTTAAAAAATTCAAAAGTGGCGATATTGAGATGAGAAACGAAGAACGTGGAAGACCACCGAGAAAGTTTGAAGACGTCGAATTGCAAGCATTGTTGGATGAGGATGACGCTCAAACGCAACAACAATTCGTGGATCAGTTAAATGTGACACAAGAAGCCGTCTCCATACGTTTGAAAGCACAGAAAAGATCCAGAAGGTGGGAAAATGGGTTTCACATGAACTGAATGAAAAACAGCAGAAAAACCGAAAAACCCCTTGCAAAATGCTGCTCACCAGGTACAAAAGAAAATCATTTGTCCATCGAATTGTGACTGGCGATGAAAAATGGGCATATTTCGAAAATCCTAACCGTAAAAGATCATAGGTAACTCCAAGCAAACCAGGGACATCGAGTACAAGGCCAAATCGCTATGGACGGAGGACAATGCTCTGTGTTTGGTGGGATCAGAAGGGTGTTATCTATTATGAGCTGCTTAAACCTGGTGAAACCGTTAATACTAAACGTTACCGACAACAAATGATGGATTTAAACCAAACATTGCGTGAAAAATGACCAAAATATGAAAAGAGAAAAACACAAAGTGATTTTGCTTCATGATAATGCACCATCGCACACAGTAAAACCGGTCAAGGAAGCGATTGAGGCGTAAAGTTGGCAAATACTTTCACATGTAGCATACTCACCAGACTTGGCTCCATCCGATTACTACTTATTTGCATCGATTGGACACGCACTTGGTGAGCAGCGTTTCACTTCTAACGAAAATGGCTCGATGATTGGTTTGCCTCAAAAGAGCAACAGTTTTTTTGGCGTGGTATACACAAATTGCCAGAGAAGTGGGAAAAATGTGTAGCTAGCAATGAACAATACTTTGAATAAAATATTTTTTACCAATTTCATACAATAAATGTGTATTTTCTATAAAAAAAAATCGGTTTCATATTAACAGACCTATGTATATACTCTACCCGAACAGTGTCAAAATCTGTCCAGGATAAAACAACGTTATTTTTAATGTTATCTACAACGTTATTTTTGTACCAGCTTGGATCTATGGAAGTAAAACGTATATGTGTGTTTGTTGAGTGACCTGGAAACGTATATGTGTGTTTGTTGAGTGACCATGGAAACGCTCTGGTGTTATTCTGGGACACAACGTATTTTCTATTGATCAACTCTGGCCTTTTGTTGTCGATTGCTTGCTTTAATTTGGCAAATTGTGAGTGGTAATTATTGAAATCAATTTATTTATTTATTATTACACATGATAAAAAACATACATAATTTGCGAAAACACAACAGGTTCTCTAATTTGGACATACATTATTTTAATGGATGTGGGTTTGTCGCCTTTCATTTTGTCGTATCCCCAGTAAACTAGGCTTTTGCCTGTATCTCACTGAGGATATTTAGCATGAAAAAATAAATCGATACTTCTTTCCGATTTTTGATTACACGAAAACAAAACCCCGTTGCATGCTCTTATCAACCTGACCAACAGTGACACTCAGTTACAACTGAAAACATCATGCGGAATCAAACTCTTCACACATCATCACTCCAGAAAGGCCAAAAATGTTCATCCCATAATATACCGCACAAAATCATAAGAATAAAAATAAAAACAAAAGTAAATCCAAAAATTTACCCAAAATGAAATAAAAATAAAACCAAAAATGTTCATTCTATAATATACCGCACACAATAATAAGAATAAAAATATACAGAAAGACAAATACAAAACAACAAGAAAAAACCCACACTCAAGAGCCCACACAAATCTTTTCCACACGTCATTCATCCTTAAAGCCCAAGTACTCAAAATCCTGTCCCAATAACAACCACACTCCGATCGACTGTCTAAATGGTTTTCCTCCCTTTATCTTTATTGATTCGGCACGCCATTGTATGTCATGGGAGCCAAATAAGCATATTGCCTTTGGGCAAAAGAGGTTTTAACTCTAGGGATGGTGAACATTTCATTAGTTGCCATGCGTGTCATGTGTCTCTGCTGAGTCTGCATCTTCCCTTCCTCTCGATGGTAGTGCCAGAGAATGGATTTGAGATGCAAATTGGCTATGTTCAGGACCCAATACTCTCTGAAAAGCTCCGCCGTAGTTTTCTTTGGTTGCAACATCTCATATTACACGACATTCAATCCCATCAAATAAACAGCATGATTTTTTAGGGTACAATGCAGCATTTCCTTACTACTGAATTTAAAAATAATTAAAACATTTTATTTAAAAACAAACTATTCAAGAGACGTCAATTGATTAAATTTCACAATCTACAAATATTTCACAATCAATCGAAGTAAAAATGTTTTTAAAAAAAGAAACACAACATTTACTAAAGGTGACAAAGATATGTCATCATCGTCTTTTTATTTCTAAACAGTTCAACCTGGTAGATCTATTACCAAGTTGTAATATCTTCCCACCAAAAAGATGTTTAAGAAATCTTAAGTCAACGCCAGGCTGAAAGCTTTCTACTAACAAAAACTTTGATGGAAGACAGACGTCGTACCAAAAAGGCCACGGAGCACATCGATTTACAGGATAGATTTAATATATTCCTGAATCGCGAGAGGTTGTCAATGATCAAATTATTTAATTAAATCTTTATTTCACCTTTCACGGCAAGTTTTAATTTATTGAAACCGCTTGGAGTCCACATTCCTTTGATTTTTTATTTACTTTATATTTGAAGAAATTCGCGAATTAAAAAAAAAATGAGTCAAAAACATGTCAAATATTTGCATTTTTTCTTCGTCTAGACTCCTTTCCCATTACTCGTTGTTGAGTTTTTGGAAGTATTGAATTGAAATTGCGCATTCTTTTTAAAATTTTATATTCTTTTGACGATTTATATTAAATTTAATTTCATTCAAGCTATATAATGTTGGGAATATGAAACTAAATTAAATAAGTATTTATTATAATAGACAATCCACCCAAACTAGGATGAATTTTACCACTAAATTAAAGTCACTACACAATTGTATGAGGCAATATAGTAAAAAATAAATGAAAAAATATATAAATATCTTTTCATGTACCTTCATAGATTATATAAATATCTTTTCATGTACCTTCATAGCTTGGACCGTGAAGTTCTATAAAAGCCAACAAAATCACAGCAATCCCTTAGTCGTTGCCCTGGGGGCTTACGAGAGTAAATCCGACCTACCCTTCCGTTATAAGCACAAGCTCCCGAAGCATTATCTGTTGCCTGACTAGTCCACCTTCAGTATTAGCTGGGACGACCAAGGTCTGAGTGAATGTGATGGAATACAAGTAGCCTGAACGAGTGGACTTGTTTTTGCTGAATAATTAGTGTAATAATTGTTATCTAGTTATAAGTAGTATGTAGGTGTTAATTATTACTAAGATCTCATATATTAAGATTTAATAAATAAAATAAAATGATATGTAGGAAAATAAGATTAAATAAGTTCATAAATTATAACATATAATTAAGATTAGTTAAGTAATAAATTAGTATATAGGTATAGCCTTGACAAATGTTTGTATAATAATTAACTTGTTTAATAAAAGAAAAAAAAAACCTCCATAGATTAATTTAAATTAAAATATTCTTTTAAGATTTCTGATATTGAAATTAACCTACAAAAGGATCATTCTGTGGAAATTCAATTGTTAACCCTTTAACGGGCATAAGCAGAAATCGGTCGCATATGCGACCACCCTTATGGTTATACATACTTATAAGGATTCATTTTCTTAATGAAACGTTTTAAAGTAACACAAATTGGCAAATGTTGTGGACGAGCAGAATTCTTATTTAGGACGGATCGTCGTGAAGTTAGCTGCATGTTCAGTAGCAACGATCTAAACATCCGGTAAATTTATTGTCAAATATGTAAATAGATATTATAAGTAAATCACAATTCATTATATATCATATAAGAATTTTATTTCCTAATACAACATAAACTTAGATATTTTTACCTAAACATGCATTGGTCACTTTTGCGACCACTGACATGACCCCTGAAATGGGCACAGCTCTCATGTGCGACCGCCTCATTTCCAAAAAAAAATAATTTTAAAACACATTTTCGAAGAAATAAAGTTGATTTGATACACATAATAATGATTTATTCAACCAAAAACTCAATATCTCAAAAATAAAAACTTGCCCTGTAAAGGGTTAAATTGTCTATTTACTGTGCAGTGGTTGTGCAACAAAAATTGCAATTTAAAATTTAAATTAAAGTCTGCAATCGTATACTGCTGCATGATTAATTTATACATTATGTGAATGACGTATGTCCATTATAAATAGTGCAAGTTTGACAGCTGAAAAATGGCTGCAAATTAAAAATTGCAATTGTTGTTGTACCACCCTATGCAATAATACCTTCGGTCAATTGAAATCAATACCGTGACATTATTCAAGTTTTTTTTTTTGGGATCAATTAAACGATTCGGACTTGGAAAACTTGCAGTTTCAGCAGTATAACAAGTAGTCGAATGGGACTACTTGTCATACTGCTGATGAAACAATGGCTTTATTGTCGGAAAAGTTCTCCATGTAATTTATCGTCGTGGAAATGTGAATTGGCCGCCACGATCGTGTGATTTAATCCTTTTAGATTTTTTTCTCTGGGGTTATGATAAATATCAAGTGTACACCAAGAATCCAAAAACCTTCGTTGACCTTAAATCCAACATCACTCGTGGCATTGCAGATATACGTATCCATTTATAATTTATGTGAATCCGTTATTAAGAATTTTGCTCAAGGAGTCGTCATCTGTAATAGGAGCCGAGGTGTTCATTTGGCCAATATTATTTTATACGCATAACTCTCATATGCAGTAATTATATTGATACTAATAAACAAATATTTAAAAAAAAGACTTGTTTTCTTATGGATTTAAAATTGCAATTTTTGATGCGCCACCCTTTTGTTTAATATCGAATTAAGTACGTTTACAGTATTTTGCATTTAATTTTTTTTTAATAAAACTTACCATATTTTTTGTCAAAACAATTTATCGTTCTACTTGTAGCTATAAACCAGTAATAAACCAATTATTAATATTTTTGTAAACCAATTAAAAGCCTACTTGAAGCTGTTGATATGATAAACCAGCGATTTATGTTTTTTAACAAACTATCAACCAGAGTACAGTGATGAACCAATAATTTATACTTTTTGTTTACAAACTCTTTACTTAGAACTCGTATTAAACAATGATTTACATTGTTTTGTAGACGATTTTTCAACTAATTTTTACTTATTTAACAAACCAATTATTCTTTTTTTTTTGTTTATTTAACAAACCAATGATTCATTATTTAAATAAATAAATGTATTATATAAAGGAAACATAATAAATAACTCATCCGTATATTTGCTTGAAATAAATACTTGATTCGGAAATAAAACTCTGCACCGATTTCATTGGCCCAGTGACCCGTAAATACCGGAAACCTCCCTTAGACCACTTCTTTCACATGACCCACGCAACATCCTATTTCAGCACAGGGTAGAATCCATTTCAGTACGGTGCCCGAAATATTGACTACTATAAAAGGAACTATAAGGGTAAGAAAGAAGAAACGAAAAGCTTTATTGGATAGATCTATAGTTATACGTGGAGAAGATTAAAAGGATTGTATTTAGACCATCGAAGTATTTTTAAAAATCAAAAGAAAGATTTCTATAGATTTTTCACTGGTATAACGTAATATGCTTAAAAAAGGAAAAGAATATAAATATTTTATGTTAAAAATATAATTTTTAGATTTAATAAATATATTTCTAAGTTCTATACTATAAGTTCTATTTCTAAGTTCTATACTAAAGTGTCATTGTCGAGAAAGTGTGGAAAAACAATTAATGTTATTTAAAAAATAAAAAATATTACAACAGAATATGGATTAAAACCGGTGCAGTGGTTAAGATGAAGTAAGGATCAATGAAATGGTTTAGAAAGAGAAAAACTGGTTCACATAGAAAGTACGAGAAGGATTAAAGCTACGAGAAATACCATTAAAAACGTGGCACAGCTTGTAAATCAAATTTTCTAAAAGAGGGAGAAGAAAAAAGCCTTGGTAATAAGTGAATACGGCTTTTGTTTTATTAATGCTCAACAATTAAAAAACAACTGTAGTAAGCTTGCTACATAGGCTAACTTGTCTTGGTATTCGGACAAGATACCCGGAACAGGATATGAATGGTATAATTTATAAGATGATCTTCAATGCGTCATTACTGTAGACATTTGCTCCATAAAAACTTGGAACTTTTTCTGATTCTTTTTTTGTTTCAAGTTCAAGTCTATTTAAGTATGTATCTATATAATGTCTTTGCACAAAGTAGTGATGTTATTTTTTAACAAAAGCAATAAGTGTAAAAAAGCTTTTTGCATGTGATAGAAGAAAAGTCCATAGAAAGGATTTTTATCATCCAGCTGTCGTGTTAGAAACAGAGTTGTGTGTCAATGTTTTAGGTGATTTTATAAGAATGTAAGTGGACTACACGAACCCCAATTTCAAAGATTTTATTTCTTGGAATTGGCGTTTGGTATTCTACTTGAATATTATATTAATGATGGTACTATAGATGTGATGAAAACATTCACTAAAAAGTGATACCTCTTCCATTAAATAATGATATGATGATTCAGACATTCAAATTGAAAAGATAATTTAAAGTCATTTATTTGTTTTCATAAATGAATAGTGAGGTGTATGAACATAGCAGAAAAGAAAGATATGTGCAAGAACAGAATGAAGTGGAGATTTGGTATCTCTGTTTAACCCAATAGCGACATTGTATTGTTGTATCGTAGTACACTTTCGTTGTATACAGTTTAACCTGGCGGGCTCATTTCTATGTGGCAATCTTTTCCATCGAAGCAGAAAGATGTTAGACAGGCTTTAAGTGAAAATCAGACTGGAATCCTTTTTAAAAAAATCTGGTACGAGCGAGATTTGAACCCGTAACCTCAGAGCTTACAGATAGGCGTCTTGCCAACTAGGTCATGCAGGTCGTACACGACATGACATTATGGTAATGATGATAACGACTACATTTGAGGAAGGCGTCACTTATTATCATTGTTATAATGTGATGTGGAAAAAGTATCACCATTTTGATCAAATAAATGCTTATTTCCAGATAAGCATAATAAAAAAAAAAATATTGGTCACCTGATAATACTGATACATTAGTGTTTGTGTATGTGTTCATTTATGATATGTATACTGATGTGATTTTTTTTTATATGTATTCGTATAAGCTTTTCGGCTATGGTTTTTGGTGATAATTCATATTCAATTTCACTTAAAAACAAATATTCAATTTTCGACACCTTATGAAATAACTTTTTGTTCATTGAAACTTTATATTTTGTTACTTACGAGTATACTATATTATTCTGATTTATAAAGAGGTGCATGGCCGCGCGGTAACGCATTGGAATTTCATGCGGAAGGTTGCCGATTCGACCCCGCGCTGAGTTACTCCTCTCGAAGACACCGCCATTTTTTCCGCCTAGTATTCTGCGGTATAAGGATACCTGTGACTTTGATCATATCTATTATTTAAAAAAAAGTGAAAAAAATATGCCGGTGTGCTCCGATCATCTCATTCAGGTGTACCATCGGATCTAGTACACCTGTGTGTCTGGTGAGTTTGCTGGTGTGGAACAGCTCACTCGCTTAAGAAGAAATAAACTATATCTCCACGGCACAACTTCGCTCTCCAACTGTATTGACGTTGGGATGGTGAGAGAATCCTCGGCTATGAGGTCAAGCAACGACGATTATTCTGATTTCCACAGTCGTGCTAGAATCATTACGAACTTTTGCAGCTTAAAAATCTAAATTTGCAATTAGCTAGCATTTCTTCAATCTTAGTCATTGATTATTTCATTTTCATTGTTTTTGTGAAAGAACATGACAAGAGAAACAGGTTTTTCAGTGGAATCTTACTTAAATCTTATTGACAGTTAAGTAAGTTGACTTATACTACTTATAATCTTATTGACAGTTAAGTAAGTTGACTTATAGTATCATATAAGTGATACGCGTAAAATGCTAAGTTTTAAATTTAAAATAAAAACTTATTTCATACGTAATTGTTTTTTTTTCTGCTGCTATATTAGATATACATATGTTTTCATCATTATATTTTAAACCTCAGAGTATATTTATTTAAACTTATTACAGCGTAGTAAAATAATATGAGATACACGAAAACGGTTCTACGATTTAAAAAGTTTAGGCAAGTCTGCTTTATGTTTAATATATATTTGAAGAAATCGAAACGCACTGAAAACTAATTTTATAGTGAGCTTTTGTTATTTAGGGGAAACAAGGCTTGATATTAAATTTAACCATTCTATTATTGACTTGAGATTTCAATATAATTTTAGAATTCAAAGAAATTTAAGTTTATTATAGAATTCTCTAAACAACAAAATTTTCAGGAATTCACTGATAATAGTTTCAAAGAAATTTTCATGTGATTTGTTGAAAATTGTTTTTAAAATTTGTTTTAGTTTTTACTTAAACTAAGTTAATTTTAGAAACATTTTATTTCGATTTAGTTTTTACTTAAAAAAAAATGTTTTTTTTTTTGGTGTCTGTGATCTAACAGCTATGATAATTTGGTTGACTACCACAAATAAGGGCGGAATTCGTAGCACCCTTAGGCACGAAGCCTTCTCTGCCTTTCAAAATAAAGTGGAAAAAGACAACTTCTCTGATTTAAATGCACTTAATTACTTCCTCATCATGAAATGTTTTTGGTACTCCATTTTCTCATCAATATCAAATGTGGTTTGTGCAAAGCATACACATCAATAAAAAAAGGCCATTTTGTTATTGTATTTACGCATGTGTTAGCTCACATGTGTATGCACAATAATGTTTAATGTACAAGTTTTACTCCCTGCTGATGATGATCACATCACATTATTTTGCTATCCAGTGCTGTAAAATCGATAACAACAGACATATCTATGAGAAAAAAAAGACTTAAATGTAAACATCATCGTAAAAAAAAAATATCCACTTGAAGTTGAGATGTTTCAAAATTTTATTTGAAAACTGATATTTTTTAATGCTCATGAAAATGTATTATATTTTTTAATACGTATAAGCAAATATTTAATATTACACATCACGAGAACTTTAAGAACTTGAGATACAGTTGAATACGATATGTTCAGACAGGGTAAACCACAGGGTGTCATGCCACCTCATGGAATAAAAAAATATTAAAGCAGTAACAATTTTGTTTATAGTTACGGCATTAACGTTGTGGAGGTTTAAAGACATTGTAATTTATTTTTATCAAACACTGTTTATTCCACTTTTTTGTGACGGTATAACCCTACCCCTGAAATAGAGGTGAAAGCCTTGAAACCGGTAGGGTTATACCGTCACAAAAAAAGTGGAATAAACAGTGTTTGATAAAAATAAATTACAAAGTAACAATTTTCACAATATTTATCAAAAATATAATTTACACCTAAAATATCTGTAATTAATTAAAGTATTGTTACAACATAATTTTTTTATTAAATAAAGTATTGCTACATCATTTTTTTATTAATTAAACTATTGCTACAGCATCATTTTTTTATCAATTAAACTATTGCTACAACATCATTTTTATATTAATTAAACTATTGCTACAACATCATTTTTTTATTAATTAAACTATTGCTACAACATAATTTTTTTATCAATTAAACTATTGCTACAACATCATTTTTATATTAATTAAACTATTGCTACAACATCATTTTTTTATTAATTAAACTATTACTACATCATTTTTTTATAATCAACAACAGGCAGATCGTTGAGTACTTGCACACGACAATGCAAAAAGTCTCCATTTTGTAAATTATAGAGAACCACTTCATTAGGCAAGGACCTGTAACGAAATGGTTTCTTTCTTTAACTAATATTTTTTTCACAAATATTATATATTTATTTAACACTTTTATTGCAATACAATCTAGTGGGATTATTGCCAGGCGGCAATCTCTTCTAACCAACCAAACAAAAATAAATTAACCAAGTTACATGGTCGCATAAATCATTCAAATGACTATCCTTCCCCACGAAATCCCTAAACACATACGTGAGCATATGCGCACGAACCCTACAAAGGCGGGCAATCACCTGAACATTATTTTTCATTTTAAGTGAGATATCACCTATTAAAAGGAAAATAAAGGATGGTGGAGAGGAAAGGAAAAGATAAATCAGGAATGAAACACGTTATTTTACTAACTAGAAATTAAGAATTTTTTCAGTCGCTTTTTAAAGCATGCCGGGGGTAGTAGGACATCTATAAATTTAGGCATATCTTTTGTGAGGAATATATTATTTTGAATAGCAAAATAGATAATGCAAATCAACAAGTATGAGGAGACTCCATTTTGCAATGAGCGGTCAGTCTTACAAAATCTCAAATTTGGAGAAGCCGTTAATTTTCTGTTAATTTAGTTAAGACGTGTTAAATTATCGATAGAAATCATGATATTCTTCTATGTTCTCGAAATAATTTCACGTGATCAAAATATTATTTGCGTCATACACCTTTGTCGGTAATATCTTGGCTGTCGGCAAATCCTCGGCAATCGATTTATCTTTTCGAAAATGCCGACCCAGAATGCAAGTGCAAATATGATGCACTCATACCCTTCTTCATGGCTCTCCAATTTCTATGGGGCGAGATCTCAGCGCGCCATTCCCGCGCGGACCGCTAGCAAGCAGAGAGGTGTTAGCCCTCTGTTAAAGTTTATAGTAATTCTTTCAATTAATAATTACGGTTCGAGACCAGTTCTAGCCTCAAGTAGAATAGAACAAAGAAATATTATCGAATAATATTCTTTGTAAATGGAAATCCAGTGAGATAGTACATAATTACTTCATTGTTTAGTTTAGATGACGAGAATCCATTTTATCAACGAGACTTCTTCTCTACAAAAGATGGCACGTGCAGGTTGCGTCATATTCCGAGATTATTTCACGCTCCTCAAATCCATCAACGAGCTGTCTGACGCGTTTGTCAGAAGGCTTGAAAGAAAAACTAGCTTCTGGAACGCTACGGAACCCGATATTCAATCACAACTCCCCGATTACGCTTTGAGTGGAGTGCAGACATCGACGAAACCAGTTGCATCATTACAACGAACAATTACGTCAATAATTAAAGGTACTGAGATTCTATCTACTTTGTTATTCTTTTGGTGATTTCAAATTTTGCATTAACTTGTTTCTTTTGTTTTATGACGCTTCCAGAGCGATCGTTAGAGATAATCTCTCTTGCAAATGATTTATCCTATAAAGTTAAACTCTTTAAGTGGAGTTAATATAGTCAAATTCTTATTCAAATTCAAACTAGTGTCACACCTTTCCCTGTTTTTTAGAATAATTTAATGTACACATTTAATTACGTAAATCAATTTTAGCACATTTCAATCTTACCATGTGTGACGCGGCTCAGCTCAGCAGCTTCTAAAGGGGCAAGTCCTCTTTGATCTCAGGAGTTCGTTGGATTATTTAAATTCTGAGTAACTCTCTCTCAAATCTTATGTCAGGATGAGGGGGACAATTAAAAAAAGAGATATAACTTAAAAAAAACAAGAAGTTTATTGTAATTTATCTGATTCAATCAAAAAAAACCTTGAGCGTAAGCTCGAGGAAAAAAAAGTTTTAAATTCGGCTTCCGAATCGCGGCTCGAAGGTTGTGTTGTGATAATTCAAACAAAGGGGTATAGAATAGCAATTTCCTACAGCAAGGACAGGGCAGAAGGTCCTGTCCACGAAATCAGCATTAAACACAAATAAAGGATATATTCACCCAAAATTGCAAGATGAAGTCCTGAAGCGTCTATTTATACGGCAGAGAAACGCAGCTAGTAATACTGGTAAAAACCGCAGGTCGTACTCAGCGTGAGGAGCGTGAAGGAGATCCGTCCAGCACAGCGTCCCGAATGGAAAAGAGAGCCTGGGGAGCTCGTGCTCCCCTTTTAAAGACAATCGCGGGAGAGGGAAGAACTATTACCATCCCCATAGTAACACACGTGGCGACAAATATGTCCAGAACGTGGAGATAAAACGCACTTAGCATAACGTCATCGAAAGAAGTTTCTAGGAATCATGCTCAGGTACGGGCGGTATTTAAGACAATGGCACAAGGAGATTTATTACCCTACCTTTTACCTTTTTTGTATTTTAAAATATTCCATCCCTTTATTTAAAAACAACGACATCGGTGTTTTTAGGAATTCGGGACAGGGTTTGGAGTCTGGACGGTATTACTACTCTATCTTTTATTGCTATGCATTATAACATTCTATTTCTTTATTTCAAAACAACAACAGCGGTGTTTTTGGGACTTCGCGGAAGGATTAAAGTCGGGACGGCACTATTACCCCATCCTTTATTGCTTTGCATTATAATATTTCATTTCTACACTCTAAAACAACAACAAAGTGATTCATCGATCTGGATACGCGACTTATAAAACATGACATATCGAGAATTTACAGCAACGAGGACGCACATATGCAATTTATCAAATATAGTCCTCACACTAGTCCTACCTGGATCATTTGATCCGGTAGTGAAAATAAATAATTTAAATCTAAATTGTTATTGTGTTTCATTTTGGTTACCTTTCCTATGATGTACCTACTGTGATAATTTGAGTGTTACCTGTCGAACTTTGTAACCAAAGAGATCTCGTACTCCCAGACATTTGATTTGAGCGCGTACAATTTTAATTAATAATTTTTAGACCAGTGCGTAGATAAAGATTAGCAAAAATTGTTTTTGTTACTAAGATAAGTAAACATTCGGTATCTTGAATTAAAACTTTTGACATCTTTAATTAAAACATTTGACGGTTGCATCACTGAAATTTATATGTGCACTCAAAGTATTGGGTGGGCTAAAACTTTCACGAAAATGCTCAAGAGACATTATTCACAGATATTTTTTGACAGCCTTCATCCCTTAGTGTGTATGTAAATCAATACGCTTCCAACTCAAGGGTTTCAGGTTAGATTTATGATGAAATTTAAAAAATGTCATTTATATTAATTTTTATTTACAAAATATATTGTAAAGTACAAATAGCGATTTCATTATTTATCAAATAAGTGTTATGAAAATGTGTAGCAATTGCTGGGTGAAAGTTTGTTTAGATCAAAAAAGTATTTAATGATTTAAAAACAAATTTTAAAAATCAAACAAAAACCATAAATGTCACCAAAGACTCGAAAAAGAGAAGGTTGATGGAAAAAACAAGAAAACGAGTTACGAGTTATCAATGAAGAGATACGTATTATATTTTGTCGCTTTTTGAAGCGAGTCAACGAGGGTAAGTGTCTTATGGTAGCTGGTTCCAAAACCTGACACCGTGGACAGTCAATGATGATGTGAAGGAGCCATTTTCTCAATGTCGACTCGTGCATACATAAAGTGGCCTAGAAAGACAGATCTCCACGCCTTTTTATTTATGCACACAGCTCTCGTCTCATCCGCGTCCATTCTCAGACATGTCGATGAAATATGCAAAGGTTTTCTAAAAATTTTGAGAAAAATGAGGAACCATCCTAGATTCAGAGATAAATTCAAAGTTGTTTGACACAATTTAACTAAAATATGTATGACTTATTATACAGATATGACTATTATCTAACATGCATAAATTTACGGCTTTCATCCGTTAATTTGGAGACATTGAGAGTATTTGTGTATAAATATAATTTATTAAGTTATTTTTGACGGTTTTATAGACAATATTTAGAAAAAAATGCTGTTTTAGCCCAAATTAACGAAGTGTCTTTAATATAATACAGAATAACTTTTTATATATCACTCAGGTCCTAAAGTCACCGTGACAATTTAGAACATGTATGAACAGATACAACGACAGTCATGTCCAAGCAATGTTACAGCTAAAATTTGATACTTTTACCCACAGTAGAATGTCAACTACAGCCGATAGAAGTATTGTTTTGTTATGTTCTAAAAAAATAAAAAATAAAAATATTGTGCACTTATCAAGTTTCTTTCCAAAGAAAAGACTGATAACGTTTTTTTTTTTCGAAGATAATACGATTTACGAAGATAATACGATTTCGAAGATAATACGACTGAATACGTTTTTTTTTTTCGAAGATAATACGTTTTTTTTTTCGAAGATAATACGATTTCGAAGATAATACGATTTCGAAGATAATACGATTTCGAAGATAATACGATTTCGAATATAATACGATTTCGAAGATAATACGATTATTTGATTTCTGTCGGAATTTACCTTCTTTAGAAAGAAACTTGATAACCACGCAATATTCTATTTGTAATATTTCCATACCGAGACCTTTTGGACATTAATGGTAACTATTTCTAATACGTATCGTTGAAAAAACTTTTAAAGGTTGATACGATTATTGGGTATAACATCGAGTTGAATAAAGCTTTGATAATACGTTTTAAGTCGATAAGTAGTTTTTTAAACACGACTTCATTCTTCGAAAAGCTTGTGGAAAAATCAATGCAGTTCACAAGTAACACAATTGCTGCAAGTGGGATATTTTCGAATGGTCAAAAAATATTTCGTTTTTTTCTCTCTATTCTTTCACTCACCTTGGTCAAATAATCGTTACAATCCTTTTTCGTTCAGCTCATGACATCCATCTCTAACATACAATTATCCTTTTTCGTTCAGCTCATAACATCCATCTCTAACATACAATTATCCTTTTTCGTTCCGCTCATAACATCCATCTCTAATATACAATTATCCTTTTTCGTTCAGCTCATAACATCCATCTCTAACATACAATTATCGTTTTTCGTTCAGCTCATAACATCCATCTCTAACATACAATTATCCTTTTTCGTTCAGCTCATAACATCCATCTCTAACATACAATTATCCTTTTTCGTTCAGCTCATAACATCCACCTCTGACATACAATTATCCTTTTTCGTTCAGCTCATAACATCCATCTCTAACATACAATTATCCTTTTTCGTTCAGCTCACAACATCCATCTCTAACATACAATTATCCTTTATCCGACCATTTCAACATATACGAAAGATTGCAATACCAGATATTCTACGTGAGGCACGCATTTCTACCATTTATTCTACACATAAAGTACAGGCTTCACTTTCGTTCAAGAAGGTTGACGCTACCACACCAAGTCCACAGCCATTTTTTAAAATAACCCAATTAAGTTATTTTCAAAAACAGTTCACCGTTGACAATACCAGATCAGATATTCTACGCAATTTCTACGGCATTTATTTCACAATATTTCTTCTTTTTAACCTTTCCTTCCCTGTGTTGGGTATCTTCTACACGTTGCTTCTAATAACCATCAATATCTCTATAAATATAATAAATACAAGGTTAAGATTTTAGGTATTCCTCCATAATATATTTACGCATTGATTTAAAAAATAATATTAATAATAATCAGAATTTATCGACTACATCGAGGTGTTTTGTAAAGATCGAAAACAAATTCGCATTTAAACGCTGCGAGTGCCTCGTCTTGACGATAGGTGAATAGTATGCGGGAAGCGCGACACTATATTCGTATCTCACTCTTGCATACTAGACTGAATTGCGAGGAGCTGAATTGTCTCAACGTCGCAAGCAAAGGCGTAAGCGCCGGGGTATGCGACTGACGTTCCACGCCACTAGTAGCCTCTAGGCTTGCAAATAGGTTAGACGTACGCCCGTTCCGTGAGCGTTTTTTAATGTTTTCAGATGGTTATTTAATGTTTTCAGCAAATAAATCTCAATTATTATAATTTTTAACTTCAATTATAATTAATTAAGGGGATTATCTATGAATGTTCTTATTTTTCCGATTAAAATCGCTAATTTTTTATTGCATACTCACTACCCAACACCGGAGCATGCGTATTATTTTTATCACCGTAAGGGAAGGGTTAATGCTCAGGCTTCACTTTCATACATTAAAGTTGGCACTAGCACACCACAAGTACCCACCTCGATGTATTTGGCCAATAAGTGAAACAAATAAATAACAACTATAAAAAACTTGTTTTACAAATTGCATTAGCATCTCTTATCAAATTTATTTGTGGTTTATGAACACTCCACGAATATTTTTAAGGGATGATTGTGTAAAAACATATTTAATTTTTTTTTACCTGCATTTTTTTTTTCACACCAAAACTAAATGGAATAATAAGGTATTGGCTCTCATCGTATTATGGTAACCATTCTCTTAAATAAAATCGTGCCTCTTAACAAAAATTTCTCGGCACGTATATTGCATTCTTCGTCTGAAAACAAAAAAGGAAATACAATTTGGATTTGATCTGAAAAACACTCGGAATGTGTTGAAAATATTTGCCCTATTTAAACCCTTTCAAAATGTTTATATCTTTATTTTAAACCTTATTATTTTATTTTGATTATGTTTTAATATAAAAACCAGAAAAATATTTTAAGTCAGGAAGGGTGTTTTCGGTGACAATTGAAGCATCCAATTTTATTGTGGTTTTTTTTATTGATAAGACATATTTGAAAAAAAAAAGTTTTATTTCACTTAAAAAAACAGCACGACATTTACGTGACGGAATAAGCAGAGCGGATAGATAGTCACGTTGAATTTGAACATATCTTTCTTTCACAATATCATTAATTTGATGCAATGATAGTCTTTTCCTTTAGTCCTTCTCTTCATCTCGCATTCACACTGTTTGTTTTGTTTCTATTTAATTCATTCATACTTAACTTCCATATCTTTATTCCCCTTTTAAAAATCAAATCTATTTCCAAAAAATATTTCATAGTTCTTTAAAAATAAACCAATTTACCCTGATTAATGAAGCAGAGTTAATTTGTTTATCCCATTATGAATAAACTGAATAATTAAAGTTGTTTTTAAGATAAAATTAAATATTTTATGATATCATCACAAACAGCAGACTTTTTTTTAATAAAAAATATTTTAAACGGGTGTTTTTTGTATTTACTCCATTAAATATAATAACTTGAATTGGAAGACATACGAATACATATAAATGATCACGCCATGTCACAGGGTAGGCAGAGAAAGAGAGAACAGACCTCCAAACGTTTCTATCCAAGTACACGATTACGGACCTTAAATTGATTTGAATCAAAATGGCCATTGGTGATGAGTCAAAATTTGCATGATATTTAAAAAAGGTAATCTTTTTGTTTTATTTATTAAAACTTCATTGTTAATACAAGCTGGTGGGCTTATTACTAGGTGGCAATCTCTTCCAACTAATCAAACAACGGTAAATAAAGAAAGTTACATGGTCGCAAAAAGTATTCAAATGATTATTCATATTTATGAAATTAACGAACATATACATTATAAAAGTTAAAAAATATATATATTCAATTAAAGGAAAAGGAAGGGACGGCGGATAGAAAATTAAAATCAGGAATGAATCACGTTATATGACTATAAATTGAGAGGTTTTTCAGACGCTTCTTAAAGCATGCCGAGGACATTGGTTTACAACTGGTTCCAGAGCCTCACTGCATGGACAGTAAAAGACGGCGAAAAAAGAGCAATGAACTGGGATGACCAATAAATAATCTCTGTTTGAGTGTGGAGCCAGTCCATGGTCTGAAAGACTCTGAAAATTGTTATGCTTAGGAATAATATTTTTAATAACCTTTTCGACAACTTCGAGCCTCAGGGTTAACTCTTTGTTACTTAGTTGACGAATGTGACAGCCCAATATTGAGCATGTCTGCTTATATAAAATAGATAAATATTTCTTTTAACAAAATATGCTACTTTATAACTTTTTATTCTTCCTCTTGGTCTAGGTCGTATGACCTGTTTGTGACGGTGGGCTGTCCTGGAATGATGATGTCCAGCTGTGCTTCAACCTTTTCGTCGGCCTTCCTGGTAATATCCTGCTGCTAGGGTTTTTAGTCTTATAACTGCATGTCTCAAACCAACTTCAATGGAAATCTCCTCCAGACATCTGCTGCAACAGTGTATGCAAAAAGTTGAGAAAGACAAACAACTCACTGATTCTAAACACCTTTTGTATGGCCAAATACCAGCACAATCAAAACTGAGATTTTGAAGGAGTTTTCTGACCACCCACAACCCCTCTCGAAGGCTTTTAGAATAGTAAACGTGCTGATTATTCGAGAACTAGAACTAAACACATGTGAACTTCCGGTGAGACATCACCTTCAATGGATCGTATGGAGATATCATAATCACCTACATACCCATGTGAGTGAAAAAAAGAGAAAATTGAGAATTGGCACAGGGGATCTACTCCTATACACGTGTGGTGACATCCAAACAATGTCGCACCAAGTGGGTTATCCGCTTTGCCCTGTTTGCTATACGGAAGAATACCTGCTGACAGGAAGCCCCATGCCATCACAATTTCATAATTCTGAACTCATACGATATAAACATGATGTTGTCGATACGATTCGAATGAAACAACCTCTAAATCATAGTGATTTTTTAATAATCACACCTTCAAAGATAATTGTTTTAACAACGTGGCTCATCACAGGGAGTAAGTGAGAAGTGATGAGCTTTTGGAGGTATCCACATATTCATGTGAGTAAATAACTCATACGATTTATGAGTTATTGGAAATGATTTTGATGTGATTACCAAAAATATGATGCAGTCGGAATTATATATGTGATAACTTGGAATTTAAATATGTGAAAAAAACATGAACGCAGAGTGTAACAGTTTCCGTTGAATGTTTTGTATTAAGGACAAATATATGAAATTTGTGTTTAAGGAAAGAGTTCATTTTGTCAAAGGCCTTTCATATTAAAGTGATTTTTTATATTCACAAAATGATGGGTTTATTTATTTCAATTTGTATTTGTTAACTCAATTGTTCCATTAAAACGATGTAAATGATAAACTTTGTATTGTGACATAAAAAAAATACAATAGGTGCTAATTTTACCAAAAAAAAAATTATTTGTCATAAGATAGCTTAAGGCAAATAATTATTTTTATTTTTTTACTGGGTTTGCATGGGTTAAGTAAAATAAACACGTCTTAGACCTTGAAAGGTGAGACTTAAGTAAAAAATACTTTCACACAGCGTCCGTACGCCCTCAGTGACACAAATTCTCCGTCCCTCATTTATCCTCTGCCCTCGCTCTTGGAACTCCTCTAACAAATCGCTAAATTGGATACGACTCTATCGCAGAGATATCCAAGTTCTCGGAACTTAAAATCAATCCAAAATCAATCCAAGTCAGAACTTTCAAGGGAAACCTTCAAACTTGAGATTTTCTGTTTAATTGGCTAATCATGAATTTACTAGTTACTGAAATTTGCCGATGTCATTAATTTTTATGATAACTCTCTGTTTATCTACACATTTACAACTCAAGAAAACTTACGAAGGGATGTTTTAAATAAGTTGACGATATTAACTTTGAAAAACTTGTAGCAAAGTGGGTAAGACGTTTCACTTACACCCGGGAGTTTTGATTCCCGATGGTAACCGTAAAAAAAAGAAAAGAATGAAAAAATTCGTCGTTCGTTTATTGATTACAGTATTTTCACATATATTAGACGTGTGTGTATGCATTGTTGTATCATGAGTGTGCAAAGTGGTATTGCAAATATGTGCAATGATGTACATCGAGATTCATGCATACTTCAGATATAAAAGACAATGTGGTCTCCCGTCAAGTTACAAGAAGACAAAATTGTATACAAAACCGAAATACACATTATGATAATGTGATAATTTGAGTTGATATTTATTTTGAAGTCAAATGTTTGAGCATATTTTTTTTGTTTTAGAATATCTGGAATGGAATTGCGAGGAAGATGGAAACCGAAGAAAAAATTAAAAGGAATAGTTGGATATATTTTGACTGAAGGAAAAGTAAGAAACGGGAAAAACAGACGAACATGTATAAGAAGATGCCTGGCAATGAGAATAAAAATGTTTTTGAGGATAGGAAGATGTGGTAATATGTTCTCTCTGCTTAACCTAAAACGATAAAAAAATGGTATGTATGTAATATTTTTATGAAAAAATAAAAAATTTAATTTATTGAGACTTTATTATTCCTGATGAGCGCCACAGTAAAACAAAAGAAAAAGCTAAAAGAAATTTGATAAAGAAATAACATATGTTATAAGAAAGATGGCGGTTTTGAATTGTACGAGAAAGGGTATTTTTGTATGAAGAAGGATATGGTGATAAATGAGGCAAAAGAAGTATGTCGTGATAAAAAATAAGGCACCCTATATCCTCTTTGCTTACCGCAACAGGTAAATGGCGTTATGGTTAATATATGTGTATATATTACCTAAAACGTGGGTCTTGTTTTAAGAGTAATAAAGAAAGAAATATCAGTTGTTTTGAACTAAGGCTTTACTCAATTAGGAAACGAAACCTGAAAAAAATATTTTTTAATAATATATATAACCGTAGGTTTTGGACTCATATAACCGTAGGTTTTGGAAATCCCTGTTTCTCAGATTCCTAAGATGACTGTGGTTGATAAGTTCACCGCAATGTTTACCGCAATGTTCAGGATCTTTACCTGATAAGAAGATAGCGTAACAGGTGTTCTGGGTTCAATGTGTTAAGGTGTTCCGGCTTCCCTGTGCTGCATACCTAACCTGTCGCTTGAACCTATTAGAAAGGGTTGCGCCCGCGAAGCACCATTCAATTGAAATAAACTCACTAGGGTAAGTGAGCTTATTTAGAATTTCAGCTACAAATCTTGAGAAGTTTTTCTAATTTAAATAATTTTCCTTGAAATATTTTTCAGGATTTAAGAATTTCACATGAAATCCCTTATTTTCCATCATCTTTAGTGATTCTCAACTTGGTATAAATAATATAACAGCAAATAATAAAGTAACCACAAACGTTCGAACTGTGAGAATGGGAGAGAAAAAGTTGTGAAGAATACATATTTTACAGACGTTCAAAGGTCCAAAAGAAATTTGATATATTAGGCTGTTCCAAAAATAATGTTTATTTTAATATTGTATCATTTTGAATGTTCTTTTCTAGGAAGTAATTGATCATTTGTTTTTTGTTTTATAGTTAAAAATCTGCTTTATTTATTTATAAATTTAGGCATTTCATTTACATTTCTTTAACCGTTTAGAAAAGGGATTGAACAAGAAGAATAACGTGTATTTTTTTGCATGATTTAAAATTTGAGCATTCTGCAGGTCAAACAGCACACCATATTTACTTAACATGAGACAAAGGAATCATTTCTGAAATAACAGTGTGGTGTTGGTGCGAAAAGTTTAGGAACGGAGCCGTAATTACTTAGGATAAAGAGGGTCGAGAATGTCCTTCTACTGTAAAAAACGCTATTAGAAGGCTTTATATGAAGAAAACACGCAACAAATGGTACGGAAAATGGCAAGAAAATTAGGTTTTGGTGTTGCTACCAGTTTTGTACATTCAAAGCAAATCGGAAAAGAGAAAAAAATTGATAAAAGAGTTCTATATGAACTTTCAGTTCGAAGTATGAAAGGTCAGTTCGAAGTATGTTCTTCGTTGCTATTGCGTAACTGTAATGCTCCATTTTTTTATTGTATTGTGACATATGACGATAAATAGATCATTTATGATAACCATAAATGATTTGTGCAATGATTCGATCACGATAAGCACCAAAACATTGTGGTAAACCAAAATTGTACCATAGGAAGTCTGAAAAGTGGTCTACAACTTGGTGTTATTTATTACAATTTTACCGATCAGGACCGAATATTACTACCAACTTACATGGTCAATAGTTGGAAGCTATGCACCAAAAACTACGCGACAAACAACCAACACTGATTAACCGAAAATAATGCGTGATCTCACATTGTACAATTGACAATTCAAAAAACATTTGAGTTGGGCAATGAAACATTATCTCATCCGCCTTACTCACCTGATCTATCTCCAGCCAATTTTCATGTTTTTAAGCCCCTCGATAACTATTTACAGCAGAAAAAAAAAATAACAGAGACAGTAGAAAATATGTCTTTTGGATTCTCACCCAGCTAAGTTTTATCTCATAGACATACTCGCAAATAAAGTTGTAATTAATTTGCTAGCATAATGCGTAGTATTAAATAGTTTTTACTTTGACTCGTAAAGTTGTGTTTAATTGAATATGAAGCTTAAAGTTGGCTATTATTTTCCGAACAACCAAATAGTATTATTAAAACGAACACCAAGATCTCACGCTTCGTAGCGCTCTAAAGCTTATTAGATGTAAAAAAATAATTTAATATAAAAACAGACGGAGGTCGCAGGTTCGATTCCCGTTTGTATTCAGGTTTCCCGTCTAGTTGTATCTCAAGGTCTCTTTAACTTATTTCAGGTTGATTGGAAGAGGCAACATTGCAAAAAGCCCGCTTAATTTAACTGCAACCGACAAAAATGTTATTTAATACAATACAAGAGATCTCATCCAAATAATAAAATTATTGTCGATAAAAAATCAAGAGATTTCAGATTTGTAATAACAAATATTGTACTATTTTTTCACTAAAGTAAAAAAATGAGATACGCGCTGTGATAATCAATTATAAAATCGTAACCATTTTTATCCCAATCCTGATAAATAATAGTTGAAGATTTTATAAGTTTATACATTTAGCTGTTAGTTGATGTGTGAGAGCCGTATATTTGTTTTTAATGCGGTATTTTATTTGGAAAATAGATATATATTGTGTTTATAGAGATATTCTCATGATTTTTTTATAAACTAGTACCCTTTATAGGTCAGAAACATTGTAAAAAAACTCTGACACCATGCATGGCAAAGTTCCAAGACGATCAAATTATTTAATGTGCCGCAGCCTCTAGTGAGGTATAGTTTTATAAAGCACTATTTTTGTGAACATTATAGTGCTATAAGAATTTATAATAAGTAACACATAAGCTATTGAAAAGCGAGTGAAATGGTCATAGAGTAAAACAAGCCCTATAGTAAATTCTTCAGGAATCGAACTTGGAGCAGTCGCTTGCTTAGTGTGAATGCTAACGTCAGACCACGTCCGTCAATATAATGGTAATGATGAAACATTATGAAAACGTTTTTGGCAATCTCAATCCTAGTCTGTACTTTTTTATATTTAATATCAAACATTTGATCCAGAAAAAGACGTAAAATATATTTTATAATATTATTTACCCATCCATGAATATGAAATTGCCCTAAAAATTCATGAAATATCCCCTCAGTTGGAAAAAATTAGATCGCTTTGATATTTGTGATGTTTGACGCACGTGCCTCATGTCGTGTTTTATTGCCAGTATTGAATACAGTAAAAATAATAAAATACTTCACAATAACAATAATTCGCTCTCAACACATGATGACACAATAGCAGATAAATATCGCGCGAATATGAGAATATCACAAAAGAGGGTATGGGGTTATATAATCTAAAACATAACCTGCTCTCCAAAGATACATCAAAGTTAAAATGTTATCACTGAATGGGATTTTCTTAGTCCTATTTGATGACTAAGTGTCATGACGAAGTTATTCCCTCCACTCTTGATGACAATTTTGCCTCCTGAAAAACCACACAAAATATTGTCCACCAGTTTCTTAATTTAGACACTCAAGCGACTTAACGCTTTACTTCTGCTAATCATTCCAAAAAAAAACTGAGATCTTAAATTAGTTACCTTGCTCTTACCTAGCAATGTGCGACGACCACTCGTGGCTCAGCTGGTACGAAACCCAGGGTAATTCACGTTCGACTCACGTTGGTACCTGAATTTGTTTTCAAATTTGTTAGTCAACTGCCTGTGTAGCATTTTTCGGGTTTGATGAGAGTTTTTCATATAAAAATTAACCTGCAAGTCTATACTGTTTAGACGATGGTCTAGGTAGATACTGTTTGATCAAATAATGAAAGTTTTTTTCTCTCCTTATTTTTTTTCTATCCCTCGTTCTGTTTTTTTATATGTTTGCGTCTTGTGATGTTGTGGTCGATTATGAATTTAATTTAAGCTTAAATTATGAAAATATTGATTTTTGCATTATAATTTTGTTCGTTTGTAACTCTTCTTTACGTTCCACATTAATTAAGTAAAGCAGGATTTTGGAGCATTAAGTTATTCAGGAGTTCTTTGGTCTTCCTCTGGACGGCTGTTGAGGAAGATCCACAAACATTTCCTGATTTGCCGTATGGTCTGGTGGTCTCCGTCTTATGTGCCCGTAACATCACAGCTGTCGCTCTTCCTGCTTTCTGTTTACGGCAGTGACTCCCAGGCTACCACGAATGCGTGAGCTCTTAATTTTATATTTTAGTGATACTCCTGCCGACCACCTAGACATTCGCATTTCTGCTATTTCAAGTTACCTAGAGTAGGAGCTGTACATCATCCAGCATTCTGAGCCATACATAATCGCGGGTCTAAAGATAGTCTGGTATACCTTTCCTTTTAGTTTTTTAGGCATTTTTGGGTCACACAAGACTCCTGTTACCGATCTTAATTTCATCCATCCCACACCTTTTACATGGTCAATATCCTTCAGGAGGTCCCATATTGTATTAAAATAGTCCATGTATTGTATTTTTAACAGAATTCAAACGTGTACTTTTGCACATTTACGTATTGTTTAAATACTTACTTTTATTGTATTATTTTAATATTTGTTTTAGATATAATTAAAACTCTTACATTTTTTATTGAACATTGTACGATTGATGAATAAATAAAGAAAATAACGAAAGTCTAACAAATATGACACAATGTGTCCTAGGAAATAAAATGTGCTGAATATAGATCATCAAAAATGGGACTTTTGCGTCAAGCTCTTGCAGAATTAAGTAGTTCATTCGGAGCATACGTCGCTAACACCACATCTCGAAGGCTTTATACGATAGATCTTATTTTTATGAACGTTAATTTGCAAAAATAAACCATCCCGCACTCTACGTGTTATGCATATTTTTATGTACGCAAACGTAATATCACGTTTATACCGATTTCAAAAAGCTTTGTCGTATTCGCCTGGTTAAGAGTTATTTAATAAAAATATCTAAATGTGTATGCTTTATAAGAGAAAAATTCTCTACCAAATACGAGTATATTGTCCAATTATGAAACTGAGACATGGAGATAGAAGTATAACAAAGACCTCTACACCATGTATAGTGAAGCTAGCGTAGTAAAATTATAAACCTTGCCAGAGTGTGCTAGTTTGGACACTTACACTGTACGCAGGACATCGATTTTGCGAGAACGGGTCAATAATCCGATTGGGTAGCAGAAAACCAAAGCTGTGACGACCAAATGGTGTAACAGAGAACTGTTGCACACTAGGTAAAACCAATTGGAAGACGGATGCTGCTGAAAGTCCTGAAGGCAGCCAAAACCCATCTTGGGTTGAATGGGTTATAATGATATAAATAATATTTAATGGTTTATAGCAAAGAAGGCGATATTTAAGTGACTAGATAAAGAATAGAGGGAGGTGTGAGACTTGAATCGATTAGACGCAGGTTTTCCAAGCCCGCAATGCGACACTGATTCCTATTGATGCAAATTGTATTTAAATTATTAAAGTCTGTTGTTTATAGTTAAGGCATTAACGTTGTGGAGGTTTAAAGACATTGTAATTTATTTTTAACAAACACTGTTTATTCCACTTTTTTGTGACGGTATAACCCTACCGGTTTCAAGGTTTTCACCTCATCTTCAGGGGAGCGCAAACAAGTCTTGTTTGCGCTCCCCTGAAGATGAGGTGAAAGCCTTGAAACCGGTAGGGTTATACCGTCAAAAAAAAGTGGAATAAACAGTGTTTGTTAAAAATAAATTACAAATTATTAAAGTCTGATTTAAATTTTTTTGATGTTTTATTATAATAATCAAAATTTTAATTTTTGGCAGTTCTGTATCATTTATTTATTTACTAAGTGAAAGATCTTTGCAATGTATAATTTTATTAAGAATAAACACTTTTTAAGTGAGCCTCTAATTATATTACAAATTTCATTTCAACATGTTTTGTTGCTTTGTTATTAAGATCATATACAATTTAAGGTAATTTCAACTACAAATCTCTTCGTAATCTATATTGAATACGTTTGTCCTAATAATAATTTTATAATTAAAGTACAAGTAGATTTACACACATACGAGTAAGGTTAAGTTTTTTTTGGATATTTACAGTCGCGTAGCAAAGCTTCGCCCGCAGTTTAACGAGGCCAATATATAGTGAAACATCTGTCACTGAGTGAATAAATAAAGGATATACAATTAGAATTATCAAAGCGCTAAAAAATGTGTTTTATGGATTGACAGCGTCAAATAAATATTTTTGTGTGTTTTTCTAATTATTAATAATATTCAAATATATTACAAACTTTTTCGAAATTTTCCAAAATGTGCAACTGTGAACTCCCTAGACGTATAAATGTAAACAAAACGCAAACCAAAATCAATATCAAACAAATGGTTTTCTTCAAGTGGTTGAAAAACTCCGAAAAACATGTTTTTGAAACATCTCTAAAAATTCTCAACACATTTACATTATTATACCTTTTAATATTTATTTTCAGAGTTTATCTATTCCTAAATAAATAAAGTCATTTCATCTCAGTTTATCTATTCCAGAATATATAATGTCATTCATATATACTCGTATATCCCTTGCAGGATAACTTCCATTTTTTTCTATTCAAGAACACAAATTTCGCCTCCTCACTTTACTTTCAATTAAAATATGTTCCAGTTGATCCGATCATGTTTTTCTCGGTCAACCTATTTCACCTTGATTTTCTGACTCATTCATTATTTCCACATTTATTCTCTCCGCCTGCCCAAACCATCTTATAAAACACTTTTCTTCATCGTTCTTACAACAACCATTTTATCTTTGAACTTATTTCTGATATGTTCGTTCCGCTTTCTGGCATACATTGACAATTCACAACTGTTCTTCAGTACATGTGTCTCAATAAATTTAATTATAATTAACTAGGTACATCTGAAACGCAGACAAAATCTCGACAAAAGTGCTAATTAGTATATTTTCCGCTTAATTTTACACAAAAAATGGCAAAAAATAATAGCACAATAGGTTTCTAAAAAAATATGCCATTTATAAAGAAATCAACCTAAGTATAAATTAATTTTAATCTCAAAATACCTCACCTAAAACAAAGAAAATATATCTAAAGTTTAAATTCTTTTAAAAATGAGTCTGTGATTAGTTAAAATGAGTCTGTGATTAGTCAAAATGAGTCTGTGATTAGTAAAAATGAGTCTGTGATTAGCTAAAACGTCAGAATACAAATCCCTACAGACACAAAATGTATCCCACAATATATCCAAATTGGTGATGGTGATGATTGGGAAATTTTCTTCATTGTGTGAGCAATGGCGAGCATCGTGATCTTCTGCTGTATCTTGAACTTATTGCACAATCTGTCTCCATGCCTCCCGATCCTGCGGAGGGATGGAGACAGGTTGTGCGATATGGAGACAGATTGTTCCTACCGAAAATATGTTATGATTCGTTTTCTGCATGTTGTCGAAAATCTTTAAAAAAATCTCCAATTCTTGAATGATAGAGACATTGGTGCGTCTTGCAGTCCATGGGATACAGAAATGCGTCTCCAATATAAAATCTTGAAGGCGTCTATTATTTTCGAAGAATGGGTTTGAACACAATTATGTCTCACGGGCACTCTATACAAATATATGAATTGAGAAGCAAAGTAGGGAGACACCATGTTATTCGACCGAACAATCTAAACTTTGGGCTTTGGAACTACTAAAATATACCATACATGGAACTCGCAATTCGTCATCACACGTTTATGACAATATTGCTGAACTTGAAAGAATAACAATACACACATCTAGCACTTTTGACTATTGTTACTTGAAAGACTTTTTTGTACTATTTTTAAGTTTACGTCAAAAATCAAAGCCGAAACACCCGAGTAGAAGTCAAGCGTCGTAGCAGAAACTAAACCATAGAAGTTGAAAAAACTAAACTGATATAGAAAAATCCATCTTAAAAAACACACTATCTCTACAAAATATTCACTGAGATATTTTGAACCTGTTATACTTTTAAAATAGTATGAAAACCATCTTCAAAATTAATTCCTACGCTCTTTCAATCTCACTCTTTAAATATATAACTTACTCCTATTTCTAATGTGCGGTACACCGATCCATGTATATCAAGAATTCACTTGATTTCATATTACACAAAAGTATCTACTGAAGAATAATTCCAAAATTAGCCTTCTAAAAAGATTTATCAAAAAAAATAATTCATTATTCGGATCTTTGCAGGGGTGAAAGGAACAAATAGAAACCTTTTAGTGAAATAAATTACGTTACTGAAATACGAACTAGAATATTTACCCCGTTAGATCTGTTCCTGAATCCATTAAAGGTCAACCTTTTTTTTCATATTTTATGCATTGAAATTAAGATCATGAAATTTTAAGTCTCTCTATAGATATGTTGAGAATATTTAAAAATATAAACCAGTTATTAGTCAATCCCAAAGGAAACAGTTTACACAAGAACAGATCTCATGATCATTCGTTTTTTTTTTCAAACTGTCCGACTTTTTAAATTTATTATACGTCTCCACAACCTAAACATACAGTACCATATAATTTGCAATGATTCTTGTATAGTATGCTATATTGTTACGTAGAACTATGGAACATTCGTATGCTGAAATTCGCATACTAAGATGGTCAGCTGGTGTGTCCCTAAGAGATAAAATAAAAAACTCACGCATTTGTGGAAGCCTAGGTGTTACAGACATCAACAGCAAGATGGAGGAGAGGCGATTGAGATGGTATGGGCACGTTGGACGCAGAGCACCCGACCACATTGTGGACCAGGCAATCTCCATGGATCTTCCTCGAATAACAACTAGAGGAAGATCAAAGAATTCATGGGTGGTGCAAAAAGATAACCTGATGCAGAGGCACGGCCTGGGAGACGTAGTCCGAGACAGAAGAGCATACAACCTGAGGACGAGGAGAGCTGACCCCAACAGTCTTCGCAGATAGTTAGTTGGGATGGAGCCAGGGAGAAGAACTATGGAACATTCGTGTGAAGTCCGCAGGAGATTCGTGACTCTCAAAGGGCGGAGAAAATCATTTTTGAGATATCTCTGCATGCGCAAGTGCAGATTCTACACGTGACTCTTTAAGGTTTTTTATAAATAAATAAGTAAAAGTATATTGATTGTAGCATCCAGTGTACATATGTATGTTACATCCAGAAATTGCTTATAAATTTCAAGATAATGGAGACAAATTATATTGAAGAGAGAAGCTGGCAAAAGGTCAGAGCTCATCTCATAACATCCCCTCAGTTGAAATGCACCCTCTAACAATAGAGGGCATCTCAGCTACGCGGACAACATATGCTTCTCAAGCCACACCCTTGTACATATGAACAAAAATTAAAAAAAAATAATGTCAAGAAATAAGCAGTCAAAACAATCAATTTAGTCAATATAATAACAGGTTCACAGATAAAAAAAGCATTCAAATATAATATTTTACCTGCAATCACACATGTAAGGCAAAGGAAAAAAACACTTTCAAGAGAAAAGTCGTCAAAAGCTTCGTGCTCCCCCCACAACACCCTCCCAGCCGAAACACATCCCCACCATTAGGAGGGCGAGCTCAGCTGCTAAAACACTAGATATGTTTCAGCCCACACTCTTGAACACATAAACTACAATGAAAAAATTACAATAAAGAAGCATATATATAAAAACTGAAAAAAAAACGTAAAATACAAAACATAAATACGAGTATTTCAATATATACTTAGTAACAAAAATAAATAAACCTACATACTATATATGTTACACATTCTGTTATACTGCAGATTCACTCGAAGTGAAAATATGTTACACTGCAGAATATGTTACACCACATATATGTTACAAAAATATGCTACCACACATATAATGTTACACTGCAGATTCACTCGAAGTAAAAAAAAAAACTATTGTTCAAATTTTAACAAAGTACACATATATAATATCTGGTTAAGACATTAACATTGTTAATTAGTTTAACAAAGTACACATATAAAATATCTGGTTAAGACACTAACATTGTAAATTATTTTAACCAAGTACACATATATAGTATAATATCTGGTTAAGACATTAACATTGTAAATTATTATATCAAACACTGTTTTTTTCACTTTATGTAACGGTATAAGCCTACCGGTTTCAAGGTTGTCCCATCACCATCAGGGGAGCACAAATAAGACATTTTGTTTATGCTCCCCGTTACATCTTATACAGTTGCATAAAGTGGAATAAACAGTGTTTGATAAAACAAATTCCGAAAGAAACACAAATAATGAATTATGTTCATACACACAAACCATGGTACAACAATGGAAATAAATGAGCAGTAATATAAAAATTTGTGAAAAATACTCGTAAATACATGCACACATAACGTGAAAAGGAAACTGAAGGTATTTTCTTATATTTTTAAATTAGGTAGAAAAAAAGGTTATATATTCCTGACAACTATTCCATTTACAGAAATATTAATTTGTTTAGACTGGTTATAAGTACAGCTCACTACCGAAGTGCTTTTCTTTTGTTTCGCGGACTGTCCATTTAGAATAGAGCCTTAAATATTGAAATCTTCAGCATTTCCGAAAAGGTTTTTTAAATAAAACAAATTGAACATTCTTAGATGTAATGCAATTTAATTGTTTCAATTACACAATTTTTTATTTATTTTATTGTTCTAAACATAGATACCATTATACTACTTCCCAGCTGGGGTAGGCAGAGAAGAAAGAGCGCCAAAATTTCCTATCTCGACGCTCATTTTTCTACTTTGTCACATCTTTACTTCTTACTTTTCCTTCTTTCAAAATATAAAACTCAATTGATATTATCGAACTTTCTAATGTCTTCCTTTACCACGCATTACATTCTCATTTGCATCGTATATTTGTATTAGATTTTCTTCATGCATTCGTTGCACGTGACCAACAATCTCAGATTTCTCTTCTACGTTTTTCTCAACACATCAGCATCCGTTCAGGAAAAAAAACCACCTGAATATGTAACCAGATGCTGAATATGAAACCAGATGCTGAATATGAAACCAGATTCTGAATATGTAACCAGATGCTGAATATGAAACCAGATGCTGAATATGAAACCAGATGCTGAATATGAAACCAGATGCTGAATATGAAACCAGATGCTGAATATGTAACCAGATGCTGAATATGAAACCAGATACTGAGAATGGCAGTCTCTGGAAAAATAGAATAGGTTGTCCAAAGAAGCGATGGTAGGATAACATCAACCATGGCATGAGTGATTTGAACTTTAGAGAGTTGATTCGTCACTCAGACCCTAACCATTATGTATGAGAAATTCGAAAATAAAAATAACTGTTTAACACTATTATTGTAATTTAACACAATACAAAATATATTTATTTATTAAATACTTTCATAAAAAAAATCTGATGGATTTTATGCTTTAAGTCAAGAGTTTCCAAAGTGGTCGATATCGACCCCCTGGGGTCGATTTGATTTTTCTAGGGGGCGATAGTTTCAATAAAAAAAATTGGGGGTCAACGACAGCAAAAATAGACCCCCTTACTACTGATATTTGTGTGTTACTTCAAAATATCTATGATTCCAATAAGTGTCTAATTAAGAAGCAAAACAATTAAAAAAAAAACACTTTTATGATAAAAACACGCCAAACTGGTGAACGAAAAGGTAAAATGTGTTTTTTAAAGAGTCTATTTTTTGCTTTAATATTCGTCAGCGCAGATTTCAATATTAAATGTTGCATAAGATAATGCCATAATCCGTAGTCCTTTCATATTTTTCAATCCTTATTTACAAGTGATTAAAATGAAAAGTTTGATATCTAGAGAAATATTTAATATCGTGTACTGTACAAACTTATTCATTTGAGTAAGTAAAGTAAATGGCTCGACGGTTTTAAAAGTTTTTGGTAAAGGGGTCTGCGGCCGAAAAAAGTTTGGGAACTCTTGCTTTAAAACATTAAAATCTGTTAAATTTAATGCTTTAAACCAATTGCTTCAAATCAAGCTTTTTTATTTAAATATAGATTATTCATATTATTATTTATAGTTAAGGCATAAACATTGTAAGGGTTTAAATAAATTGTTATTTGTTTTATCAAACACTGTTTATTCCATTTTTGTAACGGTATAACCCTACCGGTTTCAAGGCTTTTGCCTCATCATCAGGAGAGCGAAAACCAGACTTGTTTGTGCTCCCCTGATGATGAGGTAAACGCCTTGAAACCGGTAGGGTTATACCGTTACAAATAGTGGAATAAACAGTGTTTGATAAAACAAATTAATTATTATTTTTATCCATGGTCGTGTCTTTAACGTAATATTATATATGAGAACAATATTTAAAAAAACTAACAAAAGCTAAAATGAAACATAAATATCATGAAAAGTAGGGATAAGGTTGAGAGTTGGTTGAGAAATATATGTGGAATACTTTCGTTGTAAAGTAATATGATAGGGATAAGGTTGAGAGTTGTATGTAAAAATTAGGTATAATACTTTCGTTGTTAAGTAATACGATTATAATAGGGATAAAGTTGAGAGTTGTATGTAAAAATTAGGTATAATACTTTCGTTGTTAAGTAATACGATTATAATAGGGATAAAGTTGAGAGTTGTATGTAAAAATTAGGTATAATACTTTCGTTGTTAAGTAATATAATAGGGATAAGGTTGAGAGTTGTATGCGAAAATTTGGTATAATACTTTCGTAGTAAAGTAATGTGATAGGGATAAGGTTGAGAGTTGTTTGGGAAAATTAGGTTGAATACTTTCGTTGTCAAGTACTATGCGTATCCAGAAAGTAAGTGTACTGAGGCTCTCACGACCGGATGGATTTTATTTTCGACATGTTGGCTACACTTCCGTGTAGCCTGACCCTTCCCCTCCACAACGAGACCGGTTTAAGGTCAGTACGTTGAGAAGTGTCGACGCGACAACACGTTTCGTGAAACATGTCAATCCAATCTCCCGCCAAGTGCGAAATACGCGGCGTCATCCGTTATCTCGTTTGGAAGGGAAAACCTCCGGTTGAGGTTTATAATGAGGGGAAAACTGCATATGGTGATAAAGCTATGAATCGTACGAGTGTGTACAAGTGGTGTCGCGAGTTTAAAAACGGTCACGTCACACCTCTTCACCCTCCGCCAAAAAGTTCAAAACCACAATTTCAGCCAAGAAAATCATGGCATCCGTGTTTTGGGACTGTCAAGGCATAATTTGAATTGAATATATGCCTCGAGGGGAGACCATCAACTCTGCAAGATACTGTGAGACCCTAAAAATATTGTGGAGGGCGATTCAGAACAAGAGGAGAGGCATGCTGACAAAGGGAGTCTGCCTGCTGCACGACAATGCCAGACCACACACGGCTAACGCCACGAAGGAACTGCTCGCCTCGTTTAAATGGGATGTCCTGAACCATTCCGCGCATTCCCCTGACCTAGCACCTTCAGATTACTATCTCTTTACCTCCCTGAAGCTGCACATGGGTGGAAAAAGGTTTTCAACCGACGAGGAGGTAAAGGAGGAGGCGGAGAAGTGGACGTAGGGGTTGGCGGGAAACTACTTCGAGGATGGCATCAAAAAGTTGACACCCCGCTTCACCACCTGCATTGAGAGGAATGGCGACTATGTCGAAAAATAGCTTACATATGTACTACGGTAACCACGTAATTTTTTTTGTTTAAATAAAAAAAATTGTAACCTACAAAAATTCAGTACACTTACTTTCTGGATATGCCTCGTAATATGATAGGGATATGGTTGAGAGTTTTATGGGAAAATAAGGTACAATACTTTCGTTGCTTAAAAATTTGTGATACAATACAACAAAAAGTCATCCTTATCTAAATTACAATGTATGGGAATGTGTGTTGGAATATTTTATTACGACCATTTTCAAATTCACTGGTCCCCCAGTAAATTTACAATTCACTTTCAAAAAAAGCATTTTGCCAACTAAGCTACGGAATCCATCGAATTTCCCTAACTTTCAGTACTAGTTCCACAATTCATAACCAGCTTCCACATAAACAAATATATAAAATCTTCTAAGAAAACAAATAAAGCTATGCTTTTTTTTTAAAGTTTGTAAACTGTTAGTTGGCAATCTCTGTGAACGCATAATCAACCAAATCCTGCTCTCGTCCTAATTAAGAAAACTTTCTTCCCCAGATACGAGATGAAGACACATTCCGTCTTATAAATATTTGATTAAATGTAAACCTACACCCCTCGAGCCATCCCTGCCACCCCTTGAGCAGGATCCGGAACATTCCACATTGTTCACATGCGTGGTCAGGTGCATGTTAAGGGTTGACGCAGTGAAGTTAAGAATGAGCATGAAAATCTTTATTTTAATGTTTTTCTTTAAATACATTATCATTTGTTTTTATTTAATATACGATGCGAAGATGTTTAAGGAGGGAATGCCAGAAAATATATCTAAATGACAACCAACTTTATATCAATACAATACATAAAGTCAGTGCTAGAAATAATATTCTTTGAAAACTCATAAGGACGTCATAGGGAACACAACCACATATATTAAGTGTCAACTTGTGCACTTTGCATGTCAGCAGCCGAATATACAGTTCTAGTTTGGAGTGGCTCCTTAATTGCTAGACAGGTTGACGTCGCCAAGACCCATGGCACGCCTCTTACTTATTCAATTACTGGCCAGCAATGTCGAGGTTAAAATCTAGCAATACTTTCGCGAAGAGTGCGCAAAAACTGAGGATTCCTTCAGGTACAGTGCGTTTTTTGAAGTGGAAAAATATACCTGACAACTGAATGGAACTCTTTCAAAATATAATACCTGTAAACCAACTGCTTAAACCTACTGGGAAAACCCTGGATAAACTCAGATTAGGAGAGACTAGACGCAAGATGAATATGCAAAGGTGGGGTTTCTTAAACGAAAATAACATTTAAACTGATTGCGGGGCCTATATAAAACTCACAACCTATGTAAGTTTGTCCAAATATCAAAACTTCATTTCCTGGACAAGATCTGATTGATGAAAATAAAAGGGCGATCTATGTTGTATCATATTGAAAACACGTGGTAAATTTAATAATTGATGGTCCAGACACGTAAAATTATGAATAGTAAACACTTGTTCAATGTGCGTGGGTGTTTGTTTTCAGCCCTCCTCTGACTCACCTTAGATTTCGGCAATCTTTCTGGATTAAAGGACAACAATTTGGACAGAGAAATGTGAGATCGCCAAATAATTTCTTATCATGTTTTTCTAATGATTTGACCATCCGCAAAGATTAAACATAAATTGTATTCAATTGGGGGTATGGTTACAGTGTATGACATACACCTTGCATAGATTGTGTTTTATTGATTCCCTGTTGTGTTTATGGTTACAGTGTATGACATACACCTTGCATAGATTGTGTTTTATTGATTTCCTGTTGTGTTTATGGTTACAGTGTATGACATACACCTTGCATAGATTGTGTTTTATTGATTCCCTGTTGTGTTTATGGTTACAGTGTATGACATACACCTTGCATAGATTGTGTTTTATTGATTCCCTGTTGTGTTTATGGTTACAGTGTATGACATACACCTTGCATAGATTGTGTTTTATTGATTCCCTGTTGTGTTTATGGTTACAGTGTATGACATACACCTTGCATATATTGTGTTTTATTGATTCCCTGTTGTGTTTATGTAAAGTGGTTCAGACTGTCAGTGATATCGCGGAAGTGTCCAGTATAATACAATAATTTCCAAGATAACTGGGAGAGATCTATTGAGCTATTTCTAAGGCTGCATTATGAATGAGAAACCTGAACACTGACTGTAAGTGAGACTTCAACATCTGATAGAGAAACCATACAACAGAAGAATCATATATTATTCTTGGTGACCGAGTTTATATCAAGAGTGTTTTCCCTATACCAGCAATTTCCAACTGAGATAACATCGCCACCCTGGCGCGAGATTTTAATGTTTAGGAGGCGTTGAGATGTACTAAATTCTTAAGGAGATGCAAGGGTTTTTAAAAGGGTTATTGTAATAATCCCACTTTATCCTCGTTTGATGGCTGCGCAACGCTGTAAGGGAGGAACTGCAACGCTCTCGAAATGTTGATACTTTTAAGCACAAAGACGTGGTATAATCTCCTAAAAACCTTACACCGTATCTTTTTTTTTTGAGGTGCCGTTTCCTATCAGAGGCAGGTCACCTTCACGGAATTCTTTATCGTACTCACTGTATCCAAAAAAAACTCAGTAAAACTGCACCCAAACCACTCCTAGTAGTTCTTAAACTTAAAGATGTGGCGTCTTCCCATGTATTTATTTTCCCTTGGATAAAATGTTAAAAATGTACTTTTATCTCTCAATATGTGATTAAGACTATAGCTTGTGAGCCTTCACAGTTTAAAGCAGTTTTCAATACTTATAACATACGAGTAATTACTTCCACATTTTAACACTATCGGTCCTGTGTATCTTGAGCAAACGTCATTAGTACTACTCCCCAAAAGCTTGAATTCTACAAGTACATTATACTTACAAAAATAGTTAAGTATTTCCGCCATATAAAATATATTTGTTTATTCCTTACATGTCTTTTTATTTCAATGTACTTAACAAGCATATGTATTTAATATTTTTCAGTGATTTTTATTCACTGCAAAATAAATGCCTACGTTTTCCCTATATTAAATCCCCGAAAAGAACACTTCCAGCCCTTCCACAGCAACCGCTTATATTCTAAAAGTTACCCCTCTTTGACGGATCCCGAATACATACTTTGAGTATAATACATAAACTGTTAGGCTTCATCCAACTTATGTATATTTCATGGTTTGCTACGTGACAGGAATAAAATCATTTCTAATTATTTGTTGGAATCCTTCAGAAGAGATAGTTGAAAATTCAATTTCATTGGGTACAAAAGAGAGGCAGTGAGAATAAATTTTACTGAAACCCTCAGCATTTCTCGTCCTTACGTATTCACTTGTGGTTACATAAAGTTTTCAGGATTTTCCCGTATTTTTATGTTCTGTTATATTTTAAAGCGGTTTAAGTTTTAAACAGACGGAATAATTTGTTTTCCGTTTAAATGAGCATGTAACTTTTTAATTTTTTTATACACAAATCTCATCTTCTAGTCCGGAGTTTAAACGTTTGATTGCCGCTAGAACGCATTTAAAAAAAAATCCAGTCTGATTTTCACTTAAGGCCTCTAACATATTTCTGATAGACTGGAAAAGGTTACCCGGTGTCAAAAACTCTTTAAATTGTACAGTGCATTTAGTGAAAAAACAATATAAAGTGCACTATTAACCTTACTTGTAGCTATATACTCTTCAATACTTTTCATAATCCATCTCATGAAAACAAACTGTCATCATCGTTTGCTAGACCTTTTAGTCGACAACCCCCTCATCATTCCAACGTCAATTTATTAAGATTTAAGGTATTCCTCCATAATATATTTACGCATTATAAATAATAATCAGAATTTATCGACTACATCGTGGGTATTTTGTGAAGATCGGAAACAAATTCGCATTCAAACACTGTGAGTGCCTCGACCTTGGGTCTTGACGATAGGTGAAAAGTATGCGGGAAGCGCGACACTATATCCGCATCTCTCTCTTGCATACTCCACTGAATTGCGAGGAGCTAAATTGTCTCAATCGTCGCAAGCGTAAGCCACGCCGGGAGTAAGCCACTACCGCTCCGCGCCGCAGTAGCTTTTGGGCTTGCAAATAGATAAGACCTACGCCCGTTCCGTGAGCGTTGCCAGATGGTTTTTTAATGTTTTCAGAAAATAAATCTCAATTATTATAATTTTTAATTTCAATTATAATTAATTAAGGGGATTATCTATGAATGCTCTTATTTTTCCGATTAAAAATCGCATATTTTTGATCGCGTACTCACTACCCAACGCCGCAGCGCGCGTTTCAATTTTAGCACCGTAAGGGAAGGGTTAAAAAGAAAAATTGTGCCGTGAAGTTTTGTGGTTTTCCTCTTTCTCTTTTTTAGGTGCAGCCGTTGCACACCAGCAAACACACCGACCATAACGCTGTACTGGATACGATGGTACATCGAAATGAAACCATCGGAGCACACTGACATGTTTTAACCTTTATTTTTTTTAAATAGACATGACCAAAGTCATAGGTATCTTCAAGCCCCCGGAATACTAGGCGGAAAAAGTAACTGTGTCCAAAAGGGAGTAGTACAGTGCGGGGTTTGAACCGACAACCTTCCGCGTAAAAGTCCAGTTCCTAACCGCGCTACCATTCACTTCGAATAACTTGAAAACAAGCTGGAATATTTCATTATTGACAGAAACAGTATATAATCCAACAATGTAGGAAAGTATATGGATTTATTTTCCTTGTGTATATGAGATGCTGATTTTTTTTTCATTATACTAGCAATAAATAGCTAATTTGCCAAATGATCTTCCTTCATCTCTTGGGTTGTCCTTTTTAAATAGGACCTGCGATACATAAATCAATCTAAGTATTGAAGAGCTATCGAGACAACCCGTCTTTGCTTGACACCTCTGTTGCAAAACTATTCTGCTCTTTGTTCACCCACTCTAATATCCGTCATAATTTCCTCATACAGGAACGCGATTGATCTAATAATTATTTTAACACTTTCCTTTTTAACTAACGTTGCTAAATAGCTTGAAATTTTTCGCCACATTTTCTAAATTTATAATAATAAACTATTGAAGAATGTAGAGTATAAATTTGTCAACTACTCAATAGACCAGTGACAAGTTACCATTTCTCACAGGCTCTATGCAGTGATATTTTTAAATGAATTCAAGATTAGCTTTATTTGTAACTTACTTCGTTTCCTCTTTAAAATGTGACATTTAGTTGGAATTAAAAGTAAAATGAATTAAAAATAGAACACAACAATTTATATTAATATAATACTTGGCCTCTAATATTTAGGGACAAAAAGGTTATAGAGGCTTAATATTTCAGGCAGTTAATTAATTCAATTTGGTATCATCTACCCATACAATCATCACCTCCAAATACGTTCCATCAGATTCAAAAGAATCATTTCAAAGCCTCCATTAAGGTTGGTATATATTCTAAAACTTGACGTCATTCAAAATTATTTCCGTTCTTTCCTTTGAGACTTAATTCTAGTGAGTGACTTTCTATTGCACGTGGCTTTTTGACTATTTTTACTTAAAAAGTTCGTCTAGTAACTATGCTCACATTCATTAGACATACTTGTACAGAGTGTGTACGATTCAGTGAGTCTACTCCAATGGTTCTTAACCTCGATTAATAGAGCCGAAGACATCATTGTCTCTTAACCACACTCTTCAACGTATCCACATCATCAATTCGAATAATTCCTCGGTGACTTTGGTCTAACGGTTAGTAGTCACGCTAAGCAAGTGGGCGCTCCAGGTTCGATTCCTGACGAATTCAATTCACCAAATTGATGATTTTTGTGACCTTATGAATATAAAATCTGTTTTCTAGCTCAAGGGTTACGGATTCGGTTACCCATTGAAACCATTTTTTTAATGATTCCAATCTGGTATCAAGCAAGGCCTCTTTAAAATCGTTATGTTCGATAGAAAGAGATTGCCAAATAGATATGATAACACCAGGTTATACTGTAAATAACGAAAGTGTAAGGCAAAGGCCACACCAAAGTACTTCGCTAAGTGCTACGTGACTTCATGCTTGGCCACACCAAAGTGCTTCCCACAAATTCATTTGACATTTGGGAGTGGTTGAGTCAACAAACGATGCCCCTTTCAAAACTAACTAACTTACCATCTTTATTTATTTCCTGTGCAATTTCATTCCAAAGTGATTTTATTACAGGTGCATTTTTGTATAATTTGCGCGATTGGTTCCATAAAGGCTCCTTTTTATACACAGCTGTTATTAAAACTTCCACCCTCTTGTAAAATCACTCGGTGACACAATAAAATTAACTAACACGTCTGTTCGCTAGGAGATGTAGGGCGAGTCCGGCCGTGAGGATATTAGATTTTGTTCAGCCCATACCTCTTTATATGTTGATTAAAAAGAAAAAAACGGAAAATTAATAAATGCCAAAAATCAATAAAAAAAACACAAATACCACCTCAGATTAATTTAAATAGATAAATATAGGTTTTTTTGGTAGCAACATAGCGTGTATATGTACAAATATATTCCGAAATCGCACACACATCTCAAAATATACAGCAGAAAATACATTGAAGAGTGAAGCTATTAAATGGTCTGGGCTCATCCCACAACTTTCCCCCGGCCCAAATACACCCCACTAATATAGGGCGAGCCCGGCCACAAGAACACCAGATATTTTTCAGTATTTACCTTTGTACATGTAGACTAAGAAGATAAACAAAAAAAAACATATGACAGGAAAAAAATAAAAAGTTAACCCACATATACCATCTCACGTTGACTGTCAGAAAAAAAGAGAAAAAATGATAGGAGTCCTAATTTTATCAAAACGAAATCAAAAATGAAAAACGACGTTTACAAATACAAACTAAAATACAAAGGAAGAAAATAAATAAGCAGTAATTTAAAAATAAATGAGTAGATAACGAACGCACTTCTATCACAAACTCTCATCAACTGGATAAATATGTCTATGTTTGTTGACTTTATTTGTCGTGTCCCCAGTAGATAAGGTTTTGCCTATAACTTACTAAGAACATATAAACAAGAAAAAATAAAGTGCCTGTAACTTACTAAGGACATATAAACAAGAAAAAATAAAGTTATGCTTTAATACCTCTATCACAAACTCTCATCAACTGGATAAATATGTCTATGTTTGTTGACTTTATTTGTCGTGTCCCCAGTAGATAAGGTTTTGCCTATAACTTACTAAGAACATATAAACAAGAAAAAATAAAGTGCCTGTAACTTACTAAGGACATATAAACAAGAAAAAATAAAGTTATGCTTTAATACCTCTATCACAAACTCTCATCAACTGGATAAATATGTCTATGTTTGTTGACTTTATTTGTCGTGTCCCCAGTAGATAAGGTTTTGCCTATAACTTACTAAGAACATATAAACAAGAAAAAATAAAGTGCCTGTAACTTACTAAGGACATATAAACAAGAAAAAATAAAGTTATGCTTTAATACCTCTATCACAAACTCTCATCAACTGGATAAATATGTCTATGTTTGTTGACTTTATTTGTCGTGTCCCCAGTAGATAAGGTTTTGCCTATAACTTACTAAGAACATATAAACAAGAAAAAATAAAGTGCCTGTAACTTACTAAGGACATATAAACAAGAAAAAATAAAGTTATGCTTTAATACCTCTATCACAAACTCTCATCAACTGGATAAATATGTCTATGTTTGTTGACTTTATTTGTCGTGTCCCCAGTAGATAAGGTTTTGCCTATAACTTACTAAGAACATATAAACAAGAAAAAATAAAGTGCCTGTAACTTACTAAGGACATATAAATAAGAAAAAATAAAGTTATGCTTTAATACCTCTATCACAAACTCTCATCAACTGGATAAATATGTCTGGGTTTGTTGACTTTATTTGTCGTGTCCCCAGTAAATAATATTTTGCCTATAACTTACTAAGAATATATAAACTAGAAAAAATAAAGTGCCTGTTACTTACTAAGGACACATAAACAAGAAAAATAAAGTTATGCTTTAATACGTCTGTCACAAACTCTCATCAACTGGACAAATAAATATGTACCTGGGTTTGTTGACTTTCATTCGTCGTGTCCCCAGTAAACAAGATTTTTGCCTGTATCTTACTAAGGACATATAAGTAAGAAAAATAAGATGAAGCTTTAATACATCTGTCACAAACTCTCGTCAACTTGATAAGTGGTGAGACTTACTCCCGTGTATGTACCATACGAGTCAACCCCTGATATGCTTCGTAATTTCTCTCCCAAATAATACCCCGACGGGAAGATGGCGTGATGGCATGTTCTCTTATGAATGTTTGTATTGTACTTGATGAATTATTAATGATACTTTTATCATGTAAACTTCAAATCAAGAGACTACTAAGTCTTCAAAATTCTAAAAGAATATTTCTTTATTTATTAAGAATATCTCATAAACCTTCACAAACCACAACCATCAAAAGTATTTTACTGCAGTTGTCGAATTACTTTTGATTATTTTATCATGATAAATGAGCTGAAACCAAACGAAATCCTCTATACATTTTCATTCTTTTTAATACCCTCCCCTTACTTCTTTATTTTCACCTCTCTTTTAGTGCCGCTCGAAGGTAATCAGAAGTAAGAAAGTTCCCAGCTCATTCACACTGTTCGTGGTGTTTTTGTTTTATTTTCTCCCCTAAGTACTACTGAGGTACTAAACACAGTGTAACTTTACTAATATAACTTCATGTATTACAAAAGATGAGATAGGAGTATTCCAACCACTAATGATACATCTGCAAATGTGACAATCAAACTGTGGTTTGCGAACATAATGGTTTGATAAATGATCCAATAAGACGGAATATTATAAGAGAGCTATTATTGTTGTTGGACCTGTGACATAAAATGGTCGGCATTAAGATGCTGCACATGCCACTTATATTTTTAACACAAGATCTTAGATATATAGGTGACGTATGCAGTTTTAGGAAGGACTAGAAAACATCCCTTTTTTAGGAGGTCTTATCAAAATGTATCATAAAAATATACTACACCATAAGTCGAATATGCTAGTATAACATATCGAAGATTTACAAAGGTACCTTTGTTGTTCGTATTCTGTTGGTAAGTTTTATTTATTTTAACTCTGTTTTCTAAAAACCAAAGCTTTTGGAATATTTCTGATACTAAAAATATATTTCCGTATAGCAACCAGTGGGATTGCATTATATACTACGAAGTGTTACACGAAAATGTTCTCGTGGTTTTCAATTAATTTCTTAAATTAACTTCGTTAATTAATTTTACACCAATATATTCTTGTATAAACAATGTGCACAACATACAATATATGTCGAAAATTTCTTAGTATTGATATTTTAGTAGCCCCCATTGGGGCGGGGACCAAGAAGAATACAATACTTGTATATTTCAGATACTCTGTAAGAGGAATATATTCTCAAATAAGACTCCGAGATGAGTCGTATTTAGGTTTTTCATAGATCTCTGTAGGGTAAATCCCCTAACCCCATTAAAAAATGATTACAATAGCCATAGATAATCTCTGAATTGGGTTGGTCTAGGCTTTGAAGGATGTGAAGTTCCAAATTATGGACATAAGGGTGTTTTATGGTATAAATTTATTCCGATACTATGATTATTGTAAGATATATCCCAAGAGTGTAAATTCGTAAAGCTTATTGAATGATTTAATATGTAAGATGTAAACATAAGTGCGAATAAAGTTTGGTACGCTTTGATAAAAAAAAATGATATAACAATATTGATTTCAGCATCTTAAGAAATACTCATGTATCCAAACACTCAAATTTTTATCGCCACATAAGTCATGGCTGGAAAAGTTACTAATTTAGATCAAGTAGTCAGTCCATAATATGCCTTATGTGGCAATAAAAACCTAAGTATTTGGATACATAAGTATTTCTTAAGATGGTGGGTTCAAGTACAAAGACTGAAAAAAAGTAAAGATCCCTTTTATAAAGAAAAGGGTCCAGGGTTGAATATAGTAATAATCGCACGATTATTTTATTAAATTTAAGTAAAAAAAATGAATTTTCAGTTCACTCCAGTCTACTGCCTTTTACTTACGACCAACTACTACTACCTGCTAAAGAGGAATCTCTTCACCCTGCTACTTTTCACCGGAAAAGCATAAAGTGAGCCGAAATCTCCGACTATTGTTGAGCGGCATTCTACAGTATTTGTACGGTGCAGTACAGAGATATTGGAAAAGATGTGCACCTGGAAACCAACTGGTTTGTAGAGTACTAAATATACTCCGAATAGGGGGGGTTACATGCAATGGAACATGCAGAGATGAGTTTTCTTGAACGAAAGAAACATTGAATGTGGTTGTTCGACAGTAAATACTATTACCTATATAATTTCTCAGAACATCGAGCCTTCATGCTCTTGGCAAAACCTGATTGATATAAATGGTAAAACGATATATGTAGCGTAATTGATAGATAACGGTTTGGATACGGAAGGGAATGAATGGACCTTTAAAGGGGTATGTAACGTTAAAATGTTGAGCAACAATACAGAACACAGTGCTTGATATACTCGTGTAACTTGATAAATTCTTTGTTTAATGTTCCCCTTATGAGTTATATTAAACATAATCAAGCCAGTATAATCTGACGTACGCCTGAGAAATTTTATGCCTATTATTTTAATATTTCATAAAACAGTTAACCAACTTGACAAATATATTTCATAAAAGTAACTTCTCGCGCGTTATATTCCCGTGATTTTATAAATCCTCATATATTTGCTTTACTCATATCACTTGTGTCACAAAAGTGTTTATCTAGAACGGCATAAAATTCATTTTTTCTTTTAATATATCAAAAGTTTCGGTTTTAACTTTACGTAATCCATTATAAAATAATATTTAAACAGCTTTGTTATTCCATTAATCATATTAATCCCCGCTTTATGTGTTACTACTTCCTATGCTGATACTCTCTTCAGGGGAAATATAACCTCTTACATTTTGACATATTAGAATTGGTGATTTGGTCATATTAAAGGGCGTGGCTTAGAGATAAATTTATATTTTACTCTATTAATTGAGCCTTCGGATAGATACGGAACTCGCTGTTCATCATCGTACGTATTGCTAATACTACCCTATACGTAAAAAGGCAACACTCTCACACGTCTAGTGCGTGTGAGTATTGTTACCAGATGAACTCTTTTAATAGACAAGGATCCTTTTGTTTGTGCTATCGGTAAACGAACCCGAAACCTACTTAGATGGAAGTTAAATGTCTTAACAAGTAAGCTATTAAGGTCGCCCGTTGATAGGATGGTTCTACTTCGTTCGTCTCTTCCAAGTACACCAGCTCTTCCAAGCACACCAGCTCTTCCAAGTACACCAGCTCTTCCAAGCAAACCAGTTCTTCCACGCACACCTTGTACTGCCTTGTACGAGTATATTTGCTTTGAATTATTTCATCATTACATTTCTCTTCAAATACTTAAACTATCTTAAAACTCCTTTCCTCGTCTTACTTAAAACATCCATTGTATTTGTGTATTTATTTCTGATGTTTTAAATTAGTTTTTAACTGAGTTTTAAAAATAATACTCAAAATAGAAGACAAAGCTTGTCAACCCCCACGGGGTTCTTTTTAAGCCCTTATTATGATTCCTGTTATTGTTTGCAAATGTTATTGCGTTCCTACCGAACACTATCGTAATATGCTAACATAATAGTCCACAGCGATATTTTCGTACCTACTTTGATGTATAGGAGTAAAACGTGGACGTGAAAACAAAAGAGTCGAATAAATGCCATAGAATTGTAAACTCTGAGAAGAATACATAGGGAGACAATGTATGACAGAATATGTAATGAAATGATTATGGATGAATGTAAACTTTAAGCTGTTTTGTTGAGTAAGATAAAGAAGAGGACTCAAGGACTTGGGCATACAGAAATAATTAATGTAAAAAAAAACAACATTACAAATATATAATTAACATAACAAATATATAATCAACATAACAAATATATAATCAACATAACAAATATATAATTAACATTACAAATATATAATCAACATAACAAATATATAATCAACATAACAAATATATAATTAACATAACAAATATAAAATCAACATAACAAATATAGTGCACGTTTGTGTGTGAAATACGTGGTCGGGAAAGACCAAGGAAATTTATTTACCTGGTTTTATATTGGACTTGTAACACAAATAGGAATAGAGGAAGAAGCTACTTTATAAATGTGTATTTAGAGAAACAGAGTGGAGAAGGAAAGAAATTTTAATTGATTGTTTATAATATTTTTACATTATTGTTAATTGTTTTATTTATTTCTATAGTCTCTTAATAAAACAAGTATTTTATAGTTATATAACATTAAGGCTTGACAATTTATGACAGAATACATAATGACATGATAAGTGATGAATGTGAATTTAAATCTGATACGTTGAGAAAGTTGATGACTTGTTATTTTTTTGCAGTTAGCAGTCTTAAATGGCTTAGACATGTAGTTCAAATGGCTTAGACATGTAGTTCAAATGAATAAAAAAATGCGTGGTAGAGAAGACTAAATAAATTACAACTTGGTTTTATATTGGAGTTGTAAAAAAAAGAAATAAAGGAAGAAGCCACTATGTAAATGTGGCCAGTGGTATTTTAGGAAATAGAGGGGAAGAAGGGAAGAAATTTAATTATTATTTATAATATAATATTTTTACTTTGTAGAATTGTTTTATTTATTTATTTGGTTTCTTAACAAAACAAAATGAGTATTTTATGTGTATAGGACGTGTGCGTCTCTTAAAATATGATTTATATTTTCTCGTTTGATATTCAAAGATGTTTAGTTGATATGTAAAAATGTACCGATTGTAATGAAATGTTCCTTATGCGTGGTCTTCGCGAGAGCTACTATCAAAAGTCGGCCAAAAAAAAAAGCCGGCCCATGCATGAAAAAACGTGCGAAATACGTATTATCTCGCAATCCATGACGGCACGCACGGGCGAAAATAGGAGCTTGCGATGAGCGATTGACCGCACATAAGGAGCGCAAAACGACAAGAAATACATTTTCAGTATCTCGAACGTCCACTGTCTTTTACTTACGACCAACTTCTACCTGCTAAAGAGGAATCTCTTCACCCTGCTACTTTTCACCGGAAAAACATAAAGCGAGCCGAAATCTCCGAGTATCGAGCGACAGCTATCTACCTATTCTAGAGTATTTGTGCGGTGCTGTACAAAGTGGTCCTTCGAGCCGGATCTGCTGCATTACTGTGCCGTACATTATGTTTATATTACATTTATTATGAATTTTCACAATTTATAGTTTAACAATTTATTACAGAATACATAATGACATAATTAGGGATGAATATGAGTTTAAATCTAATATGTTGAGAAAGATGAAAATTTGTTATTTGTTTGCACTGTAAAATGATTTAGGCACGTAGATCGAATTAATGTAGAAAAACCAACAACATTAATATATTGTGCATAAGTAAGTAAAATTCATGATATAGAAAGACCGAGGAAAGTACGGTTGGATCAAGTGAATGATATTTCGACAGATCAGATAAATCGTAGGAGTTGTGTAATGTGTACGGACAAAGAAAAGGCAAAATATCGAAATAAACCCGGCGTTTTGTCCTCTTTGATAACCCCGATAGGAAAATAGTGTGATGTTAAATATAATATTATAACGCTTATTTTAAAACATATGTTTTTTGTTTTTCCAATTATTTTTTTAACATACCACTATACACATTTCACCAGACAGTGTCCTTTTAATGTGGAGTAATTAAACTAAATAACGTGCGACATTGTCATTTATCCTAAATGTTGTCTGTGGTATTACGGGGAATAAATAAAAGAGACAGTATAAATGTTGTCTCTGGTATTATAGGAAAAAGAGCGGAGAAATAAATAAACTAAATTGATTATTTCAAACATTTTTAACTTGCTTTATTGCTTTATTTATTTCTATGGTTTCTGAATAAAACAAAGTTTGGTTTATAATCACATATTTCACAAATTGTGGGTTTTAACAATGTTACGACTGAAATATTTAAAACAAATTGAATGAAACAGTTTAACAACAGTTTGTACAAAGCATCATATATTTTTATTTTGAAAAGAAAATAAAAGGATTTACTGTAAAAGGAAAAAGAAATTGTGGTGCTTTGAAAACAAAAGGGTTGGTATCTTCCCTTTGAATCGAAGGATGCCAAGGACTCTCGTCCTGTTTGGATTAGCATACTTACGAGAATTTTTATAGTTCAGAACGTATATGGAAGGTATCATAAAGACTATTGTTTCTGGTTTTGCATTGAACAAGTGAAAATTTCTTTCTGAAATATGGAAAAATTCAAATCTTACACAGATCCTGACGTTATGGAAAATGTTAAGGATATTTCATATTGAGGTCCTTATTTTCATCACGGATGACTTTAGGCTTTTTAACCTTTTTAAAATATCTTCTCATAGGAAAATATTTTAAAATAAGGGATGTCCGAATTTATATATTTTTTATGTTTACACTTTCATCTGAATACACCTAGAAGATTATATTGTACAACACTTTCATTGTATACAGTACAACTTAGTGAGTATATTTGTGTACGATTTTCTTTTTTGCTGAAATGTAAAACCAGACTGGAACTCTTTGTTAAAAAAATGGGTTACAGCGGAAATCGAACCTACGACCTGCGGGTTTGGTCGAAAGACGTCCTACTACCTAGGCCACGGAAATCGTCAACGACTTATTGCTTTTAAGTAATTTCTTTCAGCCAACTTGCTGTTTTGTTTTAAAATAAGTATCTGTATCCAAGTATAAATTTTAGTAAAATGGAAATATTTCAGTAAAGGTAGCATAAAAGGGAAAGCGATGATAATTAACAGAGTATAAAAATAAATTATGTATTTTTTTTTCTTAAATCAATAAAGATGAAGCACATCTGATTGAGCTCAAAAGATCGTAAATAAGTCAATTAAAATAAAACATAAATAAAGACATGAAGAATAACATGATGCTTTAGAGAAAAAAACAGATTTTACCTTCAGCAGAGCAGGATAGTCCATGCTTAGAAAGAAAATAGATTTTTTAGAGCAGCTAGGATTGTTAAATACTCCAAAGAGAGCTGATAGAACGTCGAGAGTTCTTTGCTGTATTATTTCAATCTAACGGAGTATGAATTGGAAATATGGTTTTATTTTTTAGGTTAAAAATAAGCCAGATTTTAGTGTATTTTCAGTCTATCCAGCAACTTCTCACTAGCATCGAGATAACAAACATCTCCCTAGTCAATTAAGAACAAAATGAGAAATATGGTTTAAATATAAAAAACAAACAGTTAAATGACAACCTTTTTATATTTTTCATGCTTAGTCAATGTTTTGTTTTTTAAATGTATATTGGGTTGAAAAAGACTTACATCTTGCAAGAAACCTGATTGTATGAGTTCAATAAAGTATTATATACATGAACACATGGCTCGCCTCGTCCACATCCATACAGATACATATATGATCATATATAGTATTCTATTTCTCGCACTTCTCACCTTTTCCCTAGTCAAGTTCTGTCCTTAAGTATTTCCTAGATTTAGTTTTCTCTCGCTCTCAATTCATCCTAGACATAAATACTATTGATTAAATATACGTAAATCAGACAAACATTCATCGAATGAATGAGATGAACAATTAACGAGTGTAATTGGGAAATAAACAAAGAATCAATTAGATGAACAAGCAACGAATGAATGAAATGAAAAGTCAACAAATGAGTCAGACGAACAATCAACAAATAAACCAGTTTACTAACAAGTGGATAATGCATATGAATGCATCTGTTTACTAACAAGTGATTTATGCAATTAATTAATAAATCAGATGAACAATCAACAAATGAATAAAACGAACAAAGAACGAATCAATATGATTAAATATCAATAAACAAATAAAATTAACAAATGGATGATATTCATCTAGGAGGTAAACCATTTATCCCCGAATCTGGGGGTTGTGAGTTTGACTCCTGTTAGTACTTTTTTTTTAATAGGTCTACAGTCTGAATTTTATACATCAAGCTTATTTAACAGCTTGTTGTTGAGGGCAAGATATTTTCACTTGACAATAAATCCCACAGGATAACTGTATACGATTCTCCTTATTTTTGTGTCAAAGGCACTATACTTCCACCCAGAATTCTGCCTCCTGGATAGCACAAGGTGTCCTACGAATCAAGTCATCATCGGTGCAAGATAAAAAAAGACAGCAAATATCGCACGAAATGTGACATGTTCATTGTTCTCTCGATTTCTGTACGGAACCTGTTAAAATATCTCCAGGCTCTCCAGGACAGTTCAGAACCAGGTGGCAATTCTTCCACAGATAAAATCAATCAGGGGCCGATGTTATTCTCCCCTTGTTCATCCTTGCAATAAAAGGTGATTGTTCCAGAGGTTTAGTGGCTTAAATGAAGCTATAGAACCTTAATTGAATGCAATTAAAGTGTAATACAAAACAATTCATGAATATATCTGATGAATCGTCAAAGAATGAATAAAATGAACAAATTCTCGAAAAGCTTTTTAAACATTTTTTTAATTAAAAGTCTGTCATTTTATTGCTTTATTAAATTATTGGCTTGATTATTTTTTTCAAATCAAAATGTTGCCCTGTCCGTCGCAGCGAGCATTGAAACAATTTGTGTTCCCTTTGTGTTATATTTTTTTGTGTCCGCTTTTGCCCAAATGTAAAGTTGCAAAACAAATTTTCGGCCTAATGGGCTATTTACATCATGGAAATATGAAAAACGACGGGAAATCACTTAACTGATAAAAAATGTAACATAACCGAGTGAAAGAAATTTTCGAATGATTGATGTTAGCTGCAGACATCTCAAATTAGGCATAATTAATGTTTTCCCTCAGGAGAGACGGCTGGAAGAAGAGAGGCGCAGAGTTTGTGTTGAATTTTAAATTTTCTCACCAATCTACAAAGCGATTTATTTCGGTTTCCGACTCTTTAAGGAATGCTTTTCATCTTATTGTACAAACATTTAACTATGCGAGTACAACAGATACTGAGAGAGTTGTTATTTTTTTCAAACTTTCGAATTATTAAAATTGTTTCACGGATAAGGTGAACGGTCACTAATCTACCTACAGTATTAGCTGGGACGACCAAGATCTGAGTGAATGTGATGGAATACAAGTAGCCTGAACGAATGGACTTGTTCTTGCTAAATAATTAGTTGTTAGAATTGTTATCTAGTTATAAGCAGTATGTACGTGTTCATTATTTCTAAGAAATCATATATTAAGATTATAAAAAATAAAATGACATGTAGGAAAATAAGATTAAGTAAGTTCATAAATTATAATGTATAAATAAGATCAGTTAAATAATAAATTTGTATATAGGTATAAACCTGACAAATATTTGTACACTATATTACTTTGTTTAATAAAAAAAAGGTGAATGGTAATTTAAAACAAACAATATATAAGTCACTTAATTTCGGTCCATGTCTGAAATCCAACGCAGTATTTAGAGAAAAAGAGGTATGATATGAATAGAAATTTAAATATATCTTTAAAAGGAATATACGAATACGTTCGTTTAATTGTACACTTTATCTTCATTTTTATGGTACCCGTCAACATATTCAAATAAAAGAGCATGACTGGGAGACAAATCTTGTATTTGACCCCAGTAATCGAGCTTTTAGGTTTAAACCACTGGAATACTCACATACTCGTATATCTCAGTTCGTTATTTCATTTATAAACAACACTACCAAACATTTAGAAGCAACAAAATAATACATGTTGTTGCAGCAAATGCAGCAATGACTTTCCTTGCGATAGGGACTGATAGTGCCAAAATTTGAGAATCGAATCATTCCACCATAAATCGAGTCATAAGCTTACAGGTGACAAAAAGCTTTTATTAATTATATTACGAAATTCACTTTGTAAATATTTTTCTGTTGGCGATTGGATAAATTCCAGCACTGAATTAACTTATCACCATAATGTCAATACCTTTACACATTTTCAAAGGTTTTGATTGTAACTTTGTGGTACTTCATATTAGAATATTTAACGATAAATTATTTCGTTGTTCCACTAATTGCATCAAACAAGTATCATGTTATTATGGACCATAAATATCGGAAGTCTGCGTGGTCTATTGTACACCTCTTAAACATTTTTCCTTAGCGTTAATATACCAAGAACAATTCAAATATAGGTGGTCTATAGCAACTTGACACTAGTCGGATCTAAACACTGCTTTCATAACAAACCAGGATTGATCCACCTAATGAGAGCCTCGGGATTGAAGGTTGAAATACGTGTAGTTTGGATTAATGTATTTATTTATTTAACTCTTTTATTTCAAATACAATCTGACGAATTTATTACCAGGCGGCAATCTCTTCCAACCAAACAGACAAAAGTAAATGAAGCAAGTTACGTGGTCGCATAAATCATTGACTATCCATCCCCACGAAATCCATAAACATATACGTGAGCACATGCCCCTGAACCCCACAAAGACGGACAATCACCCGAACATTATTTACCATGTAAAGTGAGATATTATCAATAAAAAGGAAATGAAGGGATGGTGGAGAGGAAAGGAAAAGAAAAATCAGGAATGAAACACGTTATTTTACTGACTAGAAATGGAGAGGTTTTTCAGTCACTTCTTAAAGCATGCCAAGGACGGAGCGAGTCTTATATTGGTTTGTAACTGATTCCAGAGTCTCACTGCATAGACAGTAAAGGACGAGGAGCGGTGAACTGGAAAGGCCAATACACAATCTCTGTTTGAGCGTAGCGCTAATCCATGATTGGAAAGACGGTGAAGACTTTCGGCGAGATAAGAAGGGGCGACGGGACAATTAAGGATATTATACAATAGAGACAGTATGTGAAATTGGCCCCTATTTTTTACATTTAACCAGTTTAATGATTTCTGGTATGAAGTTTTATGATCGTGCTTTCGTAGGTTGAAAATGAATCTTAGACACACTTAGTATTTAATGTAATAACAAAGTAATACGTCGTTAAATCTAAGTTTTGAAATAGTTACTTTTTATACGTCTGCCCTACATGGCATGTACGCTTTATTGATTCGTTTCTATGGATAAAAAATAAGTAAATAAAATGGAATTTATTGGCCCATAAAAAATAGGAACATATGGCATAACAATACTATTTGTCCTTGCTTTCCGCTTTCAGGGTAGATTTACTGCGCCATTACGTACTGTCTAAACTATGTTACATACATTTGACCGATGGCCTTTCTCAAACTATAAATTATATCTACTCAAATGAAATTCATTTTAATCTATTTAAATTCGTATAACAAGAAGAAAATAATAAAAAAATATATATTTACCTATCATCATCAGTACTACAGTTCAGGATGAATTTTGATTACCTGTAGAATTGTTTGCCATTTGTCTCTCTTTGTAAAATTCGACATATAATATAATTATGAGTTAATTTTGTATTTATATTGTACAACTCCATTTTTAAATAATGATTTTACACATCATCAGCCCTATCTACCGATTTTACCCATCATTGTTTTTACATTTATCTATCTTCATAACATAACATACAATTTAAAATATATTATTTAGTTAATTTTGTATTTATATTGTACAACTTCATTTTAAAATAAGGATTTTACACATCATCAGCCCTATCTACCGATTTTACCCATCATTGTTTTTACATTTATCTATCTTCATAACATAACATACAATTTAAAATATATTATTTAGTTAATTTTGTATTTATATTGTACAACTTCATTTTTAAATAAGGATTTTACACATCATCAGCCCTATCTACCGATTTTACTCATCATTGTTTTTACATTTATCTATCTTCATAACATAACATACAATTTAAAATATATTATTTAGTTAATTTTGTATTTATATTGTACAATTTCATTTTTAAATAAGGACTTTACACATCATCAGCCCTATCTACCGATTTTACCCATCATTGTTTTTACATTTATCTATCTTCATAACATAACATACAATTTAAAATATATTATTTAGTTAATTTTGTATTTATATTGTACAACTTCATTTTTAAATAAGGATTTTACACATCATTAGCCTTATCTACCGATTTTACCCATCATTGTTTTTACATTTATCTATCTTCATAACATAACATACAATTTAAAATATATTATTTAGTTAATTTTGTATTTATATTGTACAACTTCATTTTTAAAAAAGGATTTTACACATCATCAGCCCTATCTACCGATTTTACCCATCATTGTTTTTACATTTTTCTATCTTCATAACATAACATACAATTTAAAATATATTATTTAGTTAATTTTGTATTTATATTGTACAACTTCATTTTTAAATAAGGATTTTACACATCATCAGTCCTATCTACCGATTTTACTCATCATTGTTTTTACATTTATCTATCTTTATAACATAACATACAATTTAAAATATATTATTTAGTTAATTTTGTATTTATATTGTACAACTTCATTTTTAAATAAGGATTTTACACATCATCAGCCCTATCTACCGATTTTACCCATCATTGTGTTCCATTTATCTATATTTATAACATAACATACAATTTATAATATATTGATCAGTTAATTTTGTATTTATATTATACAACTCCGTTTTTAAATAAGGATTTTACCCATCATCAGTCCTACTGCCCAGAATGGATTTTGGTTGCCTGAAGGATTGTTTTCCATTTATCTATCTTCGTAACATACAATATCATAGTATAAATAGGCCAAAACCCATTTGACGGCTGTCGCCAAAGAAAGAGTACGAGAATTTAATTTTGAATACAAGAGAGCGAGAGAGGAATACTTAGATTCTTTCCGAAACTAGTTCGAAATTTGAATCTCGGTAGGTCCGTGATAACGAAACTTTTTTGGTAGCCTGTAGAACTGTTTTATATGTATCTCTCTTTGTAAGATCTAATATGGAATATAATCATTATTTGATTTTGTATTTATATTGTAGAACTCCATTTTAAATCATTGTCGTCAGTTTAGGAATTATTTCGGTAGCCTGTAGAACTGTTTAATTTGTATCTCTCTTTATAACATCTTATGTGGAATATATGCATTATTTGATTTTGTATTTATATTGAAGAACTCCATTTTAATAGAAATATTTTACCCATCATCATCAGACCTACACAACTCAGGATAGATTTCGGTGGCCAATAGAATTGTTTGCAATTTATCTCTCTTTGCAGCATCCAACATAGAATATAATTATTAGTTGATTTGGTTTTTATTTTATACAACTTCATTTTCAAACAAGACTTTAACACTTAAGGGTGAAATAAATTAACACAATAAACTTAAATGAGAATGGCATGTCCTCTTCCACCTTTTATATAAACTCTCGTTGGTTTACTTTTTTAAGTAGGCTCTATTTTTTTAATTCTCTATAGTTTGATTAAATTGAGTGCGGGCACTACCTGAAACAGAATTTGCAGACGATACAACATTTTTAACCAACGATGGAGATAAAATGGCCGAACTCCTTCATATAGCTGAATAGAGAGCTACCATAAGTCAAATGAAGGCCCTTATCGTAAACTGAAAAGAGCAATTCATTAAGGGATTACGAAGACGTAAATAAGTTGACACTCGTATCTACCAGAACCTCTCTTATTTCAAAGAATGGAAGATGTTAAGCTAAAGCTCAAAAATTATTGAAACGACAAAATCTAAGCCGCCTGTCTGAAAAATCTGATGAAGAAATGAATTGAGCAATCAAAAGTAAGAGAACCAAAGTCTGTATAGTAAAATATTTAGTATTTTATATAGCATGTATGGAATGAAAATATTTAGTATTTTATATAGCATGTATGGAATGAAAATATTTAGTATTTTATATAGTATGTATGGAATGAAAATATTTAGTATTTTATATAGCATGTATGGAATGAAAATAAGAACGATGAGAGAAAGAAAAGAAATATAATAATTGTGAAGTTGGAGTTGATGCTGCCTATCTCGTGTATTGCGAAGCGTAACGATGTCTATCATTTAAAAATAAGTAATTCTCAAAAAGATTTTCCTTGGCATGCGGGAAATGGGACCTAACATATTTTTGTAGAAAAAATATATAACGGAGTTAAAACGATCCTCTTAAATTTATTTTATTTAATTAACGACATAACAGTGTCTTTTATATACAAATGAACATATGACAAGTTATACAAGTACTTAAAATTATTGACAAAAAATACAAAACTTTGTCTTAAACTAATATATGTGGAGATGCAAAAAACAGTAGTAATAATAAATTACAAAGTCATTGTTTGAAATTATTTAATAATAATATGTATATTTAAGTTCAATATTAATATGTATATTTAAGTTTAATGTATATATTTAAGTTTAAGTATATTTAAGTTCAAAAAGCTCACGTTTTGCTCGTGGAAGCCTAGGTGTTACAGACATCAACAGCAAGATGGAGGAGAGGCGATTGAGATGGTATGGGCACGTTGGACGCAGAGCACCCGATCACATTGTGAACCAGGCAATCTCCATGGATCTTCCTCGAATAACAACCAAAGGAAGACCAAAGAATTCATGGGTGGTGCAAAAAGATAACCTGATGCAGAGGCACGGCCTGGGGGACGTAGTCCAAGACAAAAGAGCATACAACCTGAGGACAAGGAGAGCTGACCCCAACAGTCTTCGCAGACAATGAGTTGGGATAAAGCCAGGGAGAAGATGGATATTTAAGTTCAATATATGTATGTATATCACAAAATATTACCAAATTTTACCAAGTAAACTTACGTAATTATCTAAGACATGTATTATGGTGGTAAAGAACTAAGATTTATTTTTAGTGGAACAACGCTTATATAGAACAAAGATTTTTCAAGAATTTTATGGATACATCTTGAGATATAGAAAACACATGGGCGCGATAGTAGAACGAGATGCAAGTTGCTTTGGAGAATCGAAACCTTCCACACGTTGATGCAGGGTTACTCAACTCCAGAGGCAAAAATTGTCCTTAATGTTTCGTTTAAACTAGATTATTTATGTTATGTTGTTTATAGTTAAGGCATTAACGTTGTGGAGGTTTAAAGACATTGTAATTTATTTTTAACAAACACTGTTTATTCCACTTTTTTTATGACGGTATAACCCTACCGGTTTCAAGGCTTTCACCTCATCTTCAGGGGAGCGTAAACAAGACTTGTTTACGCTCTTCTTTACGCTCCCCTGAAGATGAGGTGAAAGGTCGCGGTACGCGGTCTTGTTTACGCTCCCCTGAAGATGAGGTGAAAGCCTTGAAACCGGTAGGGTTATACCGTCATAAAAAAAGTGGAATAAACAGTGTTTGTTAAAAATAAATTATTAATGTTAATAAAGGAGAGCACAAAGTTAGTAGCTATTTCTTAATATTGTTGTGATATTCTGGCGAATACTATATATACTTATACTAAACATATCTGGATTGTTGCAAAACTCATTTCCAAATCTTCGCATACGACTTATAAATGCTACATTTAACTGGGTTCAGTACCGGGGAGAATGAAGACAAATATTACATCGAGTTCCATATATAGAAGAAAACCACGACATTCAATAATGACGACGCAGAGATGAACTTGACAAAAATGTGAGGGAACTTAAGCCCTTATGAATGAGATATTTTGTTAAACCTGAGTTTGATTTGGGTATTTCCTATTTGAATATTAACAGCCATCTTGCGAATGGAAAATACCTGTGCGATATTGGCTTATTGTGTGTAAACAGTCTAACGCAGTCTTGACAGATCATATCACAACCTTCAAAACTTCGTTTCATTACGGGATATTAAAAAAATATGGTAAGGATAGTAGACTTCTTTGAACGATTACATCCCTGTATGAAAAAAAATCACGGCAGGTACAAGACTGGGTGAACAGATGACTGAATGAATTTATATAAAAAAAGGTGTAAATCAAGGATACGTGATGTCTACGTGTGAGTTGTGTTTAGCATTTTTTTGTTTATTTTTACTAACACAACAAAGTTTTGAGAAACAGCTCGAAAGTTTTAGATAACATAAATTTATAAGTAAAATAATCTAAAAGTAAAACCAGTTTGGAAATCAATCCGCCAGGAATCAAACTTGAGACGCCCGCTTACTATACGTGAATGCCAACCGCCAAACCACGGTTGCCGACACAAGTTTATTTATTGTTTCTGACTGTTTCTCTCCCTAATTCTCTTCAAATAGTTCAACATGACCAGATTATAGTGTCTTAGTTTATCAAATAGTCCTCCTCTAAATAGAATAATTTTGTTTCCCACCTTTAAACAAGTAATGACAATCAACAACGACTATTCACTGTATGTTATAAGAAATGTTTGATACACGAAATAAACTTCTTTATAAATTTTTATCTTTTTGCCATAAAATATTAGCTTCTAGGGTGTCTACCCACCCTAGAAGCTTATATTTTATGGCAATCTATTTTTTTTAATACGAGTATGTTCGATATATTCAATTTGAAAGTAAACATCAATACAATATAATACAAGTATATGGGAGGAAAACGCGAACGTGGAAAATTTATAAAAGAAGCCGAGTGCCTGCGATTGAAAAGCATGCAGTGAGATAAATATATGGTATGTTGATAAAGTTGTATGGTAGAATAAGAAAAATCAATATTTTATGTAAATGTTAGCCTATAAAGAATGTGTTAAGTATAATAAAAAATATCACGTTGAGAGGGTGTGGACATGTTGACGGACGGTCGACGAAAAATTGATGTGATAAATTTATATGCACGTACAAGTGGGGGTTGTGGTAGAAAACATACGAAAAAAATATGTTTGAAGCAAGTTTATATAATTTTGAAAAAAGGAAAAAAAGGAGTACAGTAACAGTTGGAGGCGCCTATGAGAAGATGTATTGATGTGAAGGAATCGATGAAAGTGTGTTCGTGATATGAAAGTTTAGTTTGTTGTTTATAGTTAAGGCATTAACGTTGTGGAGGTTTAAAGACATTGTTATTTATTTTTATCAAACATTGTTTATTCCACTTTTTTGTAACGGTATAACCCTACCGGTTTCAAGGCTTTCACCTCATAGTCTTGTTTGTGCTCCCCTGAAGATGAGGTGAAAGCTTTAAAACCGGTAGGGTTATACCGTTACAAAAAAGGGGAATAAACAGTGTTTGATAAAAATAAATTACAAAGTTTAGTTTCTAGTAGTTTAGTAATCTCTTAAGTATGTCTACCCCAATAAATTAATTAAGAGAACATATGTACCATGTGTAACCGCTTATGTAAAAAATCTTGCATATTTAAAAAATATTGAAGATTCATATAATTCAATGCCAGATCTCATTTTTCTGAAAACTATAGAATATGAAGTCCAATCTTTCATGAAAACTGCATTTTCAGGAAGAGATGAAACATCGAGAATTCTTGCAAAAATTCCAACCATCTTGTAACGTTTTGTATAAGGACTGATAAAATGGCAGATCCGTTCTCAGCAAATACTATCTCTCACCCTCATTTCTGATTTATTCCTTGACGTTCCTCATATTATCTCGTATTGAATACCGAAAGAATTTTCTTCAGCACGTAAGAAAACTGAAAGAAACTTTTCAGCAGATTTTCAGATTCGAATATGTATATAGCATTGATTTGTCATTTGTTACGAGGTGTCTATTTTTAAAGGACATATTTTCTCATAATGTGGAAGTCATAAAAAATTTAATACAATAAGTAACCACTTGAATTTTTTTTGATTTGAAAACTCCATAACTTATATATTTGACTGGGCATAATAATCAGATATCGGTCTACTACATTGTTTTCTTTTTTCCACTTTTATAAACTTCTTATGAACATGAAAGCTTTTTTCAGATGTTATATGAGTGTTTAATTAATGTTCATGAAATTTAGAAAAAAAAATTCTTAATGTCAATAGTTAAACATGTTACTCAACTCCAGAGGCAAAGTATTGTATACATAAAATAATATCAGAAAGTTTTTTTTAAATCACACAAAATAAACGACGACCTCCGTGGCAAGACAGTGGTAAGACACTTGTCTGCCGATCCAGAGGTTGCGGGTTCAATCCCCGCTGGAATCCAGATTTGTTTTAAATGAAATTCTAGTCTGGTTTTCACTTAGGGCCCATCAAAACATCTTTATGGTTGGTTGGAAGAGATTGCCACATGGCAATAAACTCGCCAGGTGAAATAAATAGTATTAAAAAAATAATACCAGGTCGTTTGTGCTAAACTTTAATATCATAACATTACTTGTTGTTTCTCTTACACCTTACCTTTAATTTTTTTTTTAATTAATTAACTTGGTCCATCCAAAGTTTTTCTGTCATCTACCACGATTAGCACTTTTATGTTTGCATATTGGTTAAGTAAGTCTTTAATCATACGTAGGCTCAACATGTCAAAATATCCTTAGCATGTTCATTATGGGTCGTGTTATTTTTTAATTAAATTTTGTAATTTTATATTAAAATTTTTTGATGTACGCAACTCTCCTGTATTTTTACAGGTATTCATCATAGCAAGTTATAGATTTTTAAACATGAAAATGCTAAAGATTTAAAATAGTTAAATGAAACCAATAAAATATTGCGTGAAGGGTTGGAAGAATGTATCCATACTACAGAAGAGTGAGCGAATCCATGATTGGGATCTGTAGCCTCCTCAGAGCGCACAACATGGAGTAACAATCATACGCGTTTATGAAATTTTGCCTACGCGAAAGAGAAGTGATCTTTAAACAACAATGTTTAATTTTCATCGAACATTGAGAATAATCCAAGACCGGAAATGTGACAAAGCAGGAAGAACCTGGAGACAAAGAGGTTATTGTCATATATTAAACTTACTTTACAAACACGATCTCCGTTGATCGTCTGGCATAGTTTGGTCCTGTATGTCAAACATGTAGTGATTTAGTCATCAGAATCAAGTGAGATATGATCCTGGTTATATCGAATATCACTACATGGACAAGGTTCTAATAAATCTGTAGAAAACGATAGAAATTTTAAGGAATAAGTAGATAGTATAATTATATGAATGACTTATTTCGAACTTTTTCAATAAGACTGACTTCAAAATTTGAATAATAAACCTGACGAAGAAGCCCATAAGACTTGGAACTACGAGTATATTAGTTGACAAATAGTATAACAAGACCTTTTAATTCTATATTTTAGTGATACTCCTGCCGACCACCTAAGCATTTGTATTTCTGCTGTTTAAAGTCGCCTAGAATAGGAGCTGTACATAGTTCAGCATTCTGAGCCATGCATAATCGCGTTTCTAACGATAGTCTGGTATACCTTTCCTTTTAGTTTTATAGGCAATTTTTGGGTCACACAAGACAGGAGTATTGTGTTACCTTATTTATATTTTACTTAAAACGTTAGTAGAGAAGGTTTGATGGTGTGATGAAATGTTTGGTATATATGCATGACATAACAAATGTAAGTATAACAAATATAGATATATTAAAATATGCAATTTTACCATAAAGTAAAAACAGTTTATTGTTATAATGCGTAGGAAAACGTGGCACAACCATATTAATATAATTTTGAAGTACGAGGCGTATCCAGAAAGTAAGTTTACTGAGGCTCTCACGACCGGATGGATTTTATTTTCGACATGTTGGCTACATTTCCATGTAGCCTGACCCTTCCCCTCCGCAACGAGACCGGTTCGAGGTCAGTACGTTGAGAAATGTCGACGCGACAACACGTTTTGTGAAAAATGTAAATCCAATCTCCCGCCAAGTGCGAAATACGCGGTGTCATCCGTTATCTCGTTTGGAAGGGAAAACCTCCGGTTGAGGTTTATAATGAGGTGAAAACTGCATATGGTGATAAAGCTATGAATCGTACGAGTGTGTACAAGTGGTGTCGCGAGTTTAAAAACGGTCGTACGTCTGTGCATGATGATCAGAGGAGCGGAAGACTTTCAATTGTGACTGACGAAATTGTTTTGAGACTGTCAAGGCATAATTTTAATTGAATATATGCCTCAAGGGGAGACCATCAACTCTGCAAGATACTGTGAGACCCTAAAAAAATTTCGGAGGGTGATTCAGAACAAGAGGAGAGGCTTGTTGACAAAGGGAGTCTGCCTGCTGCACGACAATGCCAGACCACACACGGCCAACGCCACGAAGGAACTGCTCGCCTCGTTTAAATGGGATGTCCTGAACCATCCCGCGCATTTCCCTGACTTAGCACCTTCAGATTACTATCTCTTTACCTCCCTGAAGCTGCACATGGGTGGAAAAAGGTTTTCAGCCGACGAGGAGGTGAAGAAGTGGACGGAGGGGTTGACGGGAAACTACTTCGAGGAAGGCATCAAAAAGTTGATACCCCGCTTCACCACCTGCATTGAGAGGAATGGCGACTATGTCGAAAAATAGCTTACATATTTATTACGGTAACCACGTGATTTTTTTGTTTAAATAAAAAAAATTGTAACCTACAAAATTTCAGTACACTTACTTTCTGGATTTACCTAGTACTTAAGATGACGATTGCAAGAATAAAATGGTATTGAAACGTGACATATGGTATATTGTTAACAATGATGATGAACCATATGTATTTTATTTTATTTCAGACAATTTTATCAAAGTAAAATATTTTGATGTTATTTGGTATTTTTTTTTGTTTGTTGAGATCCGTGCTTTGTCACGACCGTAACTGAAAACGTTTCTCATTCGCGGCCATCAGGAGACAGTATCAAAAGTCGGCCGGCCCATGCATGCGAAAACTTGTGAAAATTGTGATATTTCGCAAGTTATGACGGCATGCACGGGCGAAAACAGGCACTTGCGATGAGCGATTGATCGCACATAAAGAGCGCCAAATGGCTTGAAAATATATTCTCAGTTCACTCTGTATACTGACTTTTACTTGCGACCATCTACAACCAGCCTATGAGGAATCTTCTCACCCTGCCTTTTTACCGTGAGCCGAAATCTTCGAGCATTAAGCAGCAGCCATCTAGCTTTTTCTACAGTCATTTGTACCGGTGCCGTACAAAGTGGTCCTTCGAGCCGGATTTACTGCATTATACTTTCTTATCTCGATAAACTATTCGCCTGTTTTATTTCCAAATACCTAATATATCCTTATATTAGGTCCTTACATATGAAATTGGCGTTTTGCCGTACTGGCAACTTTGATCTCAAATATCTTCTCTTTGGTTAGGAATTCCAAATTCAAATTTATACAGCTATTTACTCAAGTATTTGTGTTTCGAAAATTATAATTCTGTTGTTTTTTCCTCAATTGTTTTTTTTCTTTGCGTCACTCAGTTTACAAAATGGAAAACTTGAAATATCGCGTTATTTACGAGTACGAGTTCCACCGTGGCACCAGTGCTGCAGAAACGGCTCGAAAGATTAATGATGTGTATGGCGACGGTGCCGCAAAAGAAAACACAGTGCGTTTTTGGTTCCAACGTTTTCGTTCTGGAAATTTCGACCTGCAGAACAAGCCCCGTGGACGGCCGGAGACCAAAGTTGATAATGAAGAATTGAAGGCTATTGTGGAAGCGGATCCATCGCAAACCACGTCCGAGTTAGCTGCAGGCTGCGGTGTTAGTGATAAAACTGTTTTAATCCACTTGAAGCAAGTTGGGAAGGTGAAAAAGCTTGAAAGGTGGGTACCTCACGAATTGAGTGAAGCAAATCAACAAACGCGCGTTGACTGCTGCGTTGCATTACTCAACCGGCACAATAATGAAGGGATTTTGAATCGAATCATTACCTGTAATGAAAAGTGGATCCTGTATGATAATCGGAAGCGCTCATCGCAATGGCTGAACCCTGCCGAACCAGCCAAACCATACCCCAAGCGAAAATTGACTCCAAAAAAGTTACTTGTGAGCGTTTGGTGGACTAGTGCTGGTGTCGTTCACTACAGCTTTCTTAAATCTGGCCAGACGATTACGGCAGATGTCTATTGTCAGCAACTGCAAACCATGATGGTAAAGCTAGCTGCTAAACAACCGAGGCTGGTTAATCGCTCTAGGCCACTGCTGCTTCATGATAACGCTAGACCACACACTGCACAACAGACGGCTACCAAATTAGAAGAGCTTCAATTGGAATGTCTAAGACATCCACCGTACTCTCCGGACCTTGCCCCAACAGATTACTATTTTTTTCGAAATTTGGATAACTTCTTGCAAGGGAAAAAATTCAACTCCGATGGGGCAGTCCAAACCGACTTCAAAGATTTTATTGATTCCCGTCCGAATGGTTTTTTTAGTAAAGGGATCGATGAACTACCTATGAGATGGCAAAAGTGCATACATAGCAATGGTACATACTTTGATTAAATAAATATATTATATTAAAAAAAAATCAACTTTATGTTCCTCCCAAACAAAACGCCAATTTCATATGTAAGGACCTAATATATCTCCTATGGTTTCTCTAACTCTTATGTTTCCTTCTTTTAAAATATAATTCACTTGATCCCACCATGTTTTCTTGGTATTCCACTACTGCGCGTTCAACGCACACTTGCAATATATGTGTTTTTTTACTAGTTTTTCTTCACTCATTTGTTCTACGAACTAAAAATATTTCAGAGTGCTCCTGTTCATCTTAATTAATACTTCTTCTTCTTCCTGGCTCTATCCCAACTCATTTTCTGCGAAAACTGTTGGGCTCAGCTCTCCTCGTCCTCAGGTTATATGTTCTTCTGTCCCAGACTACGTCCCCCAGGCCGTGCCTCTGCATCAGGTTATCTTTTTGCACCACCCATGAATTCTTTGGTCTTCCTCTGGTTGTTATTCGAAGAAGATCCATGGAGATTGCCTGGTTCACAATGTGATGGAGTGTTCTGCGTTCATCTTAATTAAAACATCAGCTTCAAAGTTCAGATTCATATATAATCACTTCATTCTGTGTTCCATCATACATTATCACACCATTTATTTTCCTTAGTGCACTCATTTCTACAACATGTATTCGGCTCCTTCCAGAATTTTATCATCGTGAAGTTTTACTTCTATACATCAACGTTGTTACTAAAATATGGTTATTGATATCATATTAGTGGGTTTTGATACCCTCTGGTTCGAGTATACGAGTATACACGTATATTTTGGGGCCACGTTGACTTTTTTTCTATCACTACTCACCATTCAATATATCTCGTAACTTTTCCATCACCTAAGAAAATACTACTCAAAAGCAGAGTTTCTCAACTTGCTTCAATATTTCATTGTTCATCCATGTATCGCTTTAACCCTCCGATTAGTGACAAGGTCCCTGGGGACATTTTCGATTTTTGTTTGCTCACAACTTTCTCTTTGTATGTTTTGAAAACGTGATGTTGTATGTATTCCAAAAAAAAACATGCTGAAGCGATTAAAATCGGTTTCAAAGCGGTAAGATAACTCGTTCATGTTTTATTACGGTTTGAAAATATTTTGTACGGGGATTAGGTACAAGATCTTTAGGGACCTTATACCTGAATTGTACCATTATTGAAAGAAATCGTAAATAAATTGTGTTTGCCGTGCCGAAGAAGAATGAGTCGGTCCTTCCTCTTGTATACGAGTACAATGCATAATAGTTGTTCGGTAGATAATGAAACCGATAAGCGAAAGCCAATGGTCATTCTGGACTACAATGCCCATAAATCTGGGGTGTGGACACAATGGATCAGATGCTTGGCACTTATTCATGCAAACGTTCAACAAATCGTTGGCCACTTGCAATGTTCTACAACATGATAGATATTGCTGCATTGACCGCATTCGTAATTTACGATGAGATGAAGCCTGTTCAAAAAACAGACAAGCGACGTTCGTTTTTGCAATTGTCGACGAAACAATTAGCAATTTCAAATATCAAAGAACGAGCCACCAATACACGCATAATGTGTTATCCCAAAATTCGAATTGCTATGGAAGCATTTGATGTAAAGGTAACGTTGAAATTGAATATTGAAACGCACAAACATAGAAATAACATTTTTTTATATTTTCCGGTAGTAGCAAGACTAACATCAGGAGCTGCACCTTCATTTGCAACTTATATCGTGCGCAAAACCAGATCATATTGCTATACCTGCAATAAAGCGGTTTGTGCTGAGCATTCAGCATTATTGTATCGGTGCGATACCTGCATTCTTGCGTTAGCTGACCATGAATAAGCAGCACAATATTACATTTATTACCACTTTTATTTTTTACCTGTCAAATAAAACCTGAATTACCAAAAAAAACTTATTTTTTGCCTTAATACTTATATTTTATCCTTCTATATACATTTAGGCACCTTATACAACCATAAGCTAACATAACCATAAGCTACATAACCATAAACTAAAAATTGTATGGTATTATCACCATACACGCATAATGTGCTATCCCAAAATTCGAATTGCTATGAAAGCATTTGATGTAAAGGTAAAGTTGAAATTGAATATTGAAACGCACAAACATAGAAATAACATCTTTTATTTTTTTTATATTTTCCGGTAGTAGCAAGACCAAAATCAGGAGCTGCACCTTCATTTGCATCTGTACGAATCGGCCATCGGGCCAGTTATATCGTGCGCAGAACGGATGCGAGCGCAAAACCAGATCATATTGCTATATCTGCAAAAAAGCAGTTTGTGCTGAGCATTCAGCATTATTGTATCGGTGTGATACCTGCAATATTGCGTTAGCTGACCATGAATAAGCAGCACAATAATACATTTATTACAACTTTTATTTTTTACCTGTCAAATAAAACCTAAATTACCAAAAACAACTTATTTTTTTGCCTTTATACTTATATTTTATCCTTCTATATACATTTAGGCACCTTATACAACCATACGCTTACATACAAAACCATCAAGACACAACTGCATGATGATAATACCATACAATTTTTTGACGGTCCCTAGAGACCTTGTCACTTTTTTAACGCCGCCGGTACTGTCACCGATCGGAGGGTTAATATTTCCATTCACAATTTTCTATCACCATACCTTTAACAAACATTATGGTTAAAAAAAGTAAGTAAACCTAGTAAAACATACAAGGCTGGATACTTCATTCCTGAAAAGGGGGGGAAGATCGCACATAAACCAAGTAAAACACACAAGGCTGGATGTTTCATTCCTGAAAAGGGGGTGGGGATAGAGACCTCACATAAATAATCATTATTTTCCACTCACCACACCATAAACATCGTTTCACGTTGTTGCACAAAAATAATAATTTCAACAAATTTCCTAAGTAATTCATTTTGTACATCTTTTTTTTTCGTAGCGCTAGACTGAAAGTATTTCATGCAGCACTTTATTAGCTTTTTCGTAGCGCTAGACTGAAAGTATTTCATGCAGCACTTTATTAGCTTTTTCGTAGCACTAGACTGAAAGTATTTCATGCAGCACTTTATTAGCTTTTTTTCTCGTAGCGCTAGACTGAAAGTATTTCATGCAGCACTTTATTAGCTTTTTCTCCATAAAAGGCGGACGAAAATGGTATTTTACTTTTTGTTCAATATTCATTATCATCAATTAATTATCTTGTTGCTATTGAGACATGTATAGAGAATAGATCTCCTTTTTATTACATATTGGTGCTCTTCTTTTCCTTCTTTCATGCCCATTACCTCGTCATGCATACTTCCCTTTTATAGAGTTGTTTTTCAATTTTCCTCTCTCAGAATTTGTATCATCAGGCTATGTTTTAGTGCCCCTTGAACTTTGTTTCCTATCCCTTCACACCGTTTGATATCAATCTTAACTCTTACATCTTCTGAAAAAATACTACAATACCTTAACAGCAGAATTCCTTAACTCAATCAAATCTTTCATTATTTCCCTATATGTCTCATTCACTTAATTCATTTCACACTTTTTATCCCCATTATCCATAAATGAAAAATAAAAATAGCCTATAGTATCAAGCTGATAATTTACTTATACTAAAAGAAGAAAAATTAAATATCAAGATTATACACATTAATGAAAACGTCGACCATTTTTCTTTAAAATATTCCATGTCTTTCAGTGAGTACCTTTCTATGAAAACAAGCAATAATTTATTAAAAGCAAAGAAACGAAGACTAAAGGGAAGAAAAGCAAAGAAAAAGCTAATTCTAAATCTGGTCCTGATTCTGCAGGGGCACGGAGAAGCAGGAACGCGCCCCACCCGTCACGGATACACAAGGGATTTCTGTCATCTTTCACGCATTATTGCATCCCATGAATTTGTAATATCATCTCGTGATACATCTACATTACAACAGGATCAACGCCAAGTAAATTGGCGCCAAAAATGAAAAAAAAATTCTTAAAAGATAAAATTGTCAAATTAAACTTGGGTTAGACTTAACACGTAGTTTAGTTTAAAAGTTTTCGTCATAAGGACACAAAAGTTTGACTTAATGAAAGAATTTGTTTTCAGAACATAATCTGTCCCTCTGTAGTATAAACATTTTTTTAGAATGATCAGTCAGTTTTCTTTTACCACTGAAAACATATTCTGAAGTTTTTTTTCTGCGGAGATGTCTTCTTCGACACTTTTTTTTTTAAAGGAAATCGGACTTTTTGAAAATAAAAATCACTGTGGCCATGGTAATAGGGTTGATTACAAAACTTTTCGAAACCACTGTGTCAAATGAAAGCCTTTGAAACAAAAAAAGTGTTTACTGGGGCATTGTTGTATGGAGATTAATATGTATAAAGAAAAAGAAATAAATGTATCTACATGGGGAACAATTTCATCGAGTTCTCAAAAGTTTTGAATTGAATGCTGACTAGTGAGAGTCTCTTACAACACTATTGAAACGACGCCAAAGTTTGTCCTTGATACGAGAAAAGAAAGCTGTATAAGAGATGATGTGAGGGGTCAACTCAGTCGTGGCTCTCAGACCATCTTACTTGACTGCACATAGTCACAGGAAGAAATGTAGTTGTACACAATAGACTGAGACTTAGATAGCGTACCGTGTCTACGAGAGACGGATGGCTGCTACGATTAGATTTAGTAGAAAAAATAGTGCTGGAAGTAGGACAATACATTTTCACAATAACGTATTTTGAAAAATTTTCTTCGTCAGTTGAATAACCGTGAAAGGTCTTGGCTACTTGCAATATGTTTGTCACTTGCATGTATTAGCAGCATGGTTTATTTAGTTGGTTATATTCAAAGTGACACTTTCCTGTATCATTAGGCACAGCTTGTCTTTAAAAAAATATTCGGGAGAGTTTACAATTCATATAACGCTGTTAAGAGAGCAGACTTACTTCAAGAGGGCTCTAAATCGGGCATCGAACGAAAAAATAAGGTAAGCAAACCGTAGAAAACATGCCAAGGGAAAACGAACCACAAAGAAACCTTTATAGATCTTCTGATATGTGACAGTAGCACATTCGGCTATATGGGAGTGTAGTGTTTGAACACATTTGGTGTTTAGTATAGCGTAATGCAGCGATCAGCAACTTATATCCACTGAAGTACCACTTTTTAATTATTTTAAATCATAAGTATTGGATACTCCGCGTGCCACTAACGGATCTAAGAATTTTTCATAGGGGAGATCTTTAAGAAATTGAATATTTATTTAATTACCATTGTATTACTTTAATATTTTTCAAATAACTTACATGGCCCCATGCGCAATACAAATTAGAGACCCTGTTCAAAACTAAAGCGAGATTTTGCGTAGCAAAAATTTTTGAATTTTTCCTTCAAAAACTAAAAATTTCGTACAAGAAAACGAGTAGCGTAGCGAGAAATTTTTTGATGTTTCCCAAAAATCTAATAATTTCGTTGTAAGAAAACGAACCGTTTCGTTTAAAAAATTATACATGTTATTTAAAAATCGTACCAAAATTTAACATTCATTAGATTTTTTTTATTTATGTATCGAAGAATTTCATTATTTTTCATTGTTTATGCCGAAACACCAATAAACCTTCCGCGTGCCACCAAGTGGCATGCGTGCCATAGATTGTCGACAGCTGGTGTAGTGTAGGTCATTATTGGCAATTTTCTTGAATAAAATACGCATAGGTGACATGCTTAAAATTAAAGTGCTAGAAAACAAAGTTAAGTATTTTATTTTTTAATTACGTTGATTTATAAATTTGACTTTATTAGTATTTTTATAAAATTTATGACTGTGTTTATAGAAGCTATAAAAAAACCAATATTCAAAATTTTCTGTATTATCTAATCAAAACGTGGCATAAAATTACATGTACGGATTCAAAAAAATACTTGAAATAAATTTGTGTAGCCTATTGAGATTTGTCATCTGCGTTAACTCTACACATTGTAAATAAAAATGGCACAGCCCTGCAACCAAATAATGTATTTTACTGATCTTTTTTTCATTCCCCATTCATATCCGGAGAATAATACCTGCGACTTTTGATAGTTTCCCACGTTTTTTATCAAAAAAAGAATGAGAAAAATTTCATCAAAGTCAAAAGCGTTGACGAATGTTATTTGACGTTCGTGAGGGAATCCAAAAACATTGGCGTGTTTCCGTGAGACATTTATAAAGTAAATATACCTAGAAAATTCGTGTTATACCGTGTATTATGTTTTGTAATAGAATACATCTTTGATATAAATTTTGTTGGGATATATAGCCTCAACAACGCATTGTTTTTTGAATTTATATTGGGTTATCCCGAAAGAAATTTCACGTTTCTCGAATAAATATCGTTAGCATAAAATGTTCTCACCTCAAGTCATTCTTTCAAAATATCTGAATTGGGGGTTCGTACAAATTAAAGAGTGTGGTTGAAAGACAATACTGTATTCGGCCGCAGTAATCGAGGCTTAAAGGCTAGAACCACTGGACTAGGCGCGGAACTCGCGGTTAATCAGTGTACGTGTAGGTAACTCAACCACACGTGAAGAGACAACACTTGCACACTTACTCGATGTGTGCAAATGTTGGAACCTGACGTATATTTTACCCTTTTACCATCGGGTTGAAGTTAAACGTTTTACCCATTAAGCCACGAAGTTAGTCAAATGATCAATCATACTATCCATCAGACTATTTGCTATTATATAGCTGCCTCTATGTTATAATAATAATAATGACAATTTATGTAGCGCCGTTTAGAGAGCAGACTCTTCGCAAGGAGATCGAAAATATGAATAAATTCTTTTGGAGTTGGTATTAAAACCTTAGGTGATCTGTACAAGCTACTTCTTCTTCTAGTTTGATACTTCTTATTAAATACTAAATTGCATTGTTTTTCTACTAATTACACTACTGCATGTGACTCGTGTTTATCCCTACCTCAAAGTTTTCTTGAGGTAAAATGGAAGGAGAAAGAAATGAGATAGGAGGTAAAATCCTTAAGACAAGAAATAGATATTGTAATTTGTTTTGTCAAACATTGTTTATTCCACTTTTTTTATAACGGTATAACCCTACCGGTTTCAAGGATTTCACCTCATCATCAGGGAGCACAAACAAGACTGAATTCTGTTCGAACTGGTGTCGAGATACGCACTTCTAAAAATGTGAGAGATTTCTCTTTATTCAAAGTGTGTAAATATTCTAAAACTTTTATTAAAAGTCACAAAAATAAAGATATATCGGAAGCTTTCTATTATGTCTCTACAAAAGCCGTATTTATTTTTATTTTAAACAAAGAATCTGTTGTGAAAATTTTATTAATTAATGTACATTTAAACATTCATTTATACCATCACACCATTTGCCTGTTTGGGTAGGTGAAAAAGAGAGAACGACAGACTTTCTTATCACAACACACACATATTTTGCCTCTTCGTACATTCAGACACCTTCTCATAGAACGATTTATGTAGTTTTTTAATTTTTTTTCCATTCCATTCATCTGATCCAATCACACTTTCTTTGATCTTCCTTTACCACGCCTTCTCTTCACATGTATGCTATATCTTTGTTTTATTAGTTTTTCTTAATTCATTCGTTTCATGCGACCAAACCATCTCTGAGTGCTCTTCATCATCTTACTCATGTACTCAATATATCAACCTTTAGTTTACATTCATCCCTTATCATTTCATTCTGTATTCTATCATACGTTCTCACCCCACTCTTCTTAGTGCACGCATTCTATAATATTTTTTAGGTTCCTTTCGGTATTTTACTACGTTCACGTTTCACTCTCATACACCAATGGTGGTACACTGTTGTATGGGAGTGAAACATGAACGTAGAAAAACATATTTACTGTTCAATTTAACTACATGTGTTTTAGTGCTCCGTTAACTTTATTTCCTGTCACTACGCTCCGTTCGATATCTCTCGTAACTCTTCCATAATGTGAGAAAATACTAAACCAATTTTTATTTAAACATTCTGTCAAATACAGATTTTCTCCCCTTAACCAATTTCTTTAGTTACATTCAGATGAACAAATTCATCAATAAAAACAAATACCCTGAAATAAAACCCCCGATTGATTTGTTTCAAAAGCCAAACAAAATTTGGAAATTTCTCCTGAAACTGGTAAAACCATTTTGATTTTGGAAATTGTTTAAATTCATTCCCTCAGAATGAAGTTTCAGAAATCCGTAGCAAAATTACCAATATTTATTTAGCAGCAAATATCTACAATTTCAATAGATTTTCGTCAATTATTTACAACAGTAGAAGTACAAACAAACAGAATTCGCATCCTTTGTCTCATTTTTCCTTAACCTCTTATGAACAGAGGTAAAAAAGTATCCTTGAAGCCAACAAGTGATTTCTTGACTGGTCTTACTTAAAAAAAACAATCGACTTGAACCCTTAAAAAGACTAAAGCTATTTAAAAAATGCACCAACTAGAATTGAATCTGCAACCCCAGATTGGTACCATCTCGGCCACAGGCAAAGTGTTAATTATAATAGAGTCACGAAAATAATCGAATCTAAGAGTAAAAAGAATGTGAAAAGTTATTCGATTGATTTCATGAAATCCCGAAAAAGAGGATCGTAAAAAGTCTTAAAAATATAATAAAAGAATATAAAAACTGTAATACGAGATGTTGTTGAGATATTATACCAGGATACAATTAAATAGAAACCTCTTCCTTGGCCAAGTTGGTAAGACGCCAACTGTTTCCGATCCAGATTGTTGATTTGCTTCCAGTTGGTATCTTTTTTTCTTTTAAAACGGATGTCAGTCTCCTTTTCACTTTAAACCTCTTTTATATTTTTCCTGGTTGATAAAACTTACTTTATGACCATAACCCCACCAGGTTTTACTTTAAACAACTAAAGCGTAATATAAACATATATACAACCATGCTATTTCTCTTTCGAGCACACATAGTGAATAAAGCACCAGACTCATATCCCAGCACCATCCTTCACCTCTTTTAAATACATACACGTTGTGATACAACTCTTACGATTAATCTGTCTTTCAACGTTTTCTTCACTCAAAGTATCATTTACTTGATCCAACTATACATTCCTTAGGCTTCTTCTACCACGCTTTTTCCTCATATTTGCACTTTATATATGTTTTTCTTTACACATTCGTTCTATATGCCCAAACAATCATAGAGTGCTTTTCTTCGTCTTATTTAACATATCAGCCTTCAGTTCGCATTCCTTCTAAATCAATACAAAATAATATAATGCAATAACATAATATTTTCTAATTGTCTAAACCAAAAGAGTAACTGCGTAATGGTGATGATGATTTTGATAATAGTTACGATATTGTCAGGTAAAAATTAATTCACTATCTTACTAGTAGCACGAAATAGGTTAAGAAAAAGGACAAATTATATTACCTCCTCGCTTCCCTTACAGTGCCTCACCCAATCGCCCGGGGAGGATGACAAAGAGAATTTAAGGAAAATAAAACCCTTCATGAAACAGAACTCCGTTCGGACTTGATCGAAATTTGAAAATATATAGACGTAGTTATGCAACAAGAACCCGAGTCACAATTTTTTAATTTTGTAAATATTTAAAGAGGAATTGTAAAATCAGCTATTGTATAATAAATCTGACGAACATATGGATTAACCGGTTTAAACCCAAGATTAGATTGCTGAATTTTTTCATATAGTTGGAATAACGATCCGCCAACTAGGACTTCAAATAATCAAAAGTAAAATGAAAGTCTTCATCATGGACTGTTTTGAACCTCTGATATAAAATGTCTACCCTCATTTCAAAGAATGAAGGAGATGAAGCAGATATCTGAAAAAGAAATGGAATGACAATATCATATCAAGTCTGACAAAGTATGGATAAATCTTTCTTTACTCAGAGGAATTACAATAAAACCCATCTAGTGAAATCTATAGTGTTAACCATAGCACTTTATGGCATAGAAACGGTGAAGAAAGGATGAAAATTAATGCCTTCAAGATGTAATATCGATGGCGGATGCTGCATATCCCATGAACGCAAACCAACGTATATATCACTCAAAACGTCAAAGTTGTCCTTATACCCCTAAATATTTGACGGGAAAAAAACCTGTGTCCTTCGAGGGGTAAAGCAGAACGTGGGGGCAATCCAGCGATCTTCCGCACGTAAGCCCAGCGCGTTATCACACGGTCATGCACTTATTGCCGAAAGACTTTCGACAACATGCAGACATCTTAACATACTTTGGGCATGTTACCAAAAAGGACAAGATCATGAGAAACTCAAGGTCATGGTCAAGAAGAATGTCGTCTATAAAATGGACGGATGAAATAAATGAGTTAGCAGGATCATATTTAAACGCTGCATGTAACATTTGAAAAACTGTTTGTCAATTTGGCTATGTGGCTACTTATTTATTTTGAACCTGTGTAAAACCTATAATAATGAACCTATAATACATGGCTGGTAAGGATGGAGCCAATTAGTGTATTAAATTCCAGACATAACATAGGACTACAGCACTTAGCACTGAGCATTGAATTCTATATATACAAAAATATAAATCCCTTTCAATGGATTTTATGGTTAGATAACGTCATTTTTTTTATCCTATATAAGCCCATGCAAAAGGGCAAAATATTTTCTCAATTATTTCAGAACAGGTTAAATGTGGGTTGGATCATTTTTAAATAATTACGTCCAGACCATCACATTTCTAAGATTTCTATACAGAGATACAGGATTACCAATAAAAAATGATCATAGTGAGAAATTAAATTATTTTTTTGCGACATACGAGTAAATCAATCAAATGAACTATTTTGACAGCTACAATTTCAGCTAAATAAGCCAGACACTTACTCAAACGTTTTGTGTTTTTTTTTCTTACTTTGTTGTTATTCATTCCTATGGTATCCGATTTGGTGATTCGAAGATGTAGAAAATCGTGACTAGGGTACAATACTGTCTTCGGTTCAAATAATCAAGCCATCGAGGCTAGAACCACTAAAGTAGGCACAAAATTCGGCCCGGTTCGTCATTGCACATGTTGACAACATTACCGCACGTGAAGAAGCAAAAACACTTATATACGTATCAAGTGCGTGCTTACAATATCGTTAATGTACGGTTTCTTTTATCAAACTGAGATCGTTTGAATTAAGTGTTTTGGATGCCGTTGGGAATAGTATGGTTTTAAAACGTATGCCGCGCAGACAGTATCCTAGCCATCAGAATTGTACATGAGGCAAAACCCTCGGGTAAACCCCGACAGCATCACATGGAAAAGAGTCCATCCGAGATAGAGAGGTATTATTCTGTTGGTTTTAATTGTGATAAGGCTGTGTTACCATCTAAACTAGCTGAAAAGCAAGTAAAAAAATAAACATGCGAAGTTAACTGAATAAAAAAATATAATTTGGCGCATATAACATAAATGTATCAAAATTAAGTAATATTAAGTTTTTTGGTATAGCAAATACATGTATAAGTTTTTTGGTATAGCAAACCAATACATGTATAAGTTTTTTGGTATAGCAAACCAATACATGTATAAGTTTTTTGGTATAGCAAACCAATACATAAGTTTTTTGGTATAGCAAACCAATACATGTATAAGTTTTTTGGTATAGCAAACCAATACATGTATAAGTTTTTTGGTATAGCAAACCAATACATGTATAAGTTTTTTGGTATAGCAAACCAATACATGTATAAGTTTTTTGGTATAGCAAACCAATACATGTATAAGTTTTTTGGTATAGCAAACCAATACATGTATAAGTTTTTTGGTATAGCAAACCAATACATGTATAAGTTTTTTGGTATAGCAAACCAATACATGTATAATTTAATTCCAATCGGTTCGATAAATTCGTCATATGATAATGAGGAAAAATTTGTTAAGAAAATAAATATTATTAAACCATTTCCCAAACAATACGGCAAATTTTTCTATCTTTTTTTTCTCTAACCACATAATTTATTTCCTTTTACTCTTCGCAATTCAACATTTTTTTCATTATTTATTTATTTCGTATAATATCATTGTACGGCACCGGTACAAAGAACTGTAGCAATAGGTGGATGGCTGCTGCTCGATGCTTAGAGAATTCAGCTCACGGTGAGCAGTCGTAGATCGGTGAAAGGTAGAAGAGATTCCTCTTAGGCAGGTAGTAGGTGGTCGCAAGTAAAATGCAGTAGACAAAGGGAACTGAGAATGTATTTTCGACTTTTGGCGCTTCTTATGTGCGGCCGATCGCTCATCACAAGCGCCTGTTTTCGCCCGTGTATGCCATCACAACTCGCGAAATATCACAATTTTCGCAAGTTTTGCGCATGCATAGGCCGCCGGACTCGCGATACTGTCACATTTCCGTTATGGTCACGACACAGCGCGGACCCCAACAAACAAAATCGAAATAATACATACAAAATCGAAAAATACCAAATAACATCAAAATATAACCAAGAATTTACATATAAAAAACAAACAAAAAAATAAATACGTTACATGTTTTATAGTGACGCACACGTCCGATACAAGCATGCTTTCCAAATAGTATTGTTGCATCATTCAGTTCCTTCTAGTATTACGTTGTTCTTCCAAATATCAACTTTTCGTTTCACCAAAACGTTTTGGGTTGATTCTAATTCTGAAATGAGATTTTTCTTATTAAAGGGGAAATTATTCAAAATATTCGGAATCTCACAATGAGTATTAATACATACGAGTATATATAGTAATTCTCATTAGTTTATCTAACAACACAAAACTTTACCATCTAAGAATTGACAAATCCATTTGGAACCTAAAAAGTTTTTACACAAATCCTTTATTCAAATGTATAAAAGACTTTGAAACGTAAGGCAAAGAAAATCTGTGGTCTGTGTCCTTTATCTTTACTGACGAAAGATTGCAGTATGATAAGGACACTAGCGACAGAAAGGGTAATAAAACGCTCTCTTCAACGGTTGTTTATCTTACATTTTCAAGAAGTTGAAGATAGTGGGACGCAGACTGCAGTTTTATCGACATAGCTATAAAGAGGACGGGGTCTGACTGTCTAGAGAAATTTATGTTGATGAGATTGTGTCTAAGGTATCGCGCCATAAAGTAAACCAGATTAAATAATTTAGTTATTACATAGTAAGGTCCAAAATGTATTCAATGAAAGGTAATAGAATACAATGATTTTTTTTATTTTTCAATATAGTCATCTTTTAGTTCCATGCTTTTGAATAAAACCAATAAAAAAAATTCAATATCACTAAAAAAATATTCTGAATTTGGTTGCCAAACCGGTTTTCCTTTCTTTTTGTAAATAAAAAAATATATACAAGACTCGAAGACAGAACTACTCGTATAAAACGAGTGACATTTTTCGACTATTCTAGGAAAATTATAATAATAATAACAAAGCGACAGTTTAAATAGTCACAATTGAATAATCACATAAAAATATATTTTCCTTCCGCCAGCATGCTTAATTTCTATGTTCAATTACTGTACAACTGTTTGTCAAATAAATTGGATTTCCTGTTTGAAGTCAACTAACTACCCATAAACAAAAAGATCCCCGCCGCATTTTCGAAATGTGCATTTTATTTTTATTTTATTTATTTAACACTTTTATTGCAAATACAATCTGGCGGGTTTGTTTGCCAGGCGGCAATCTCTTCCAACCAACCAGACAAAAGTGAATGAAGCAAGTTATATGGACGCATAAATCATTCAAATTATTATCCATCCCCATGAAATCCATAAACACATACGTGAGTATATGCACACAAATCCCGCAAAGATGGACAATAACCCGAACATTCCTTTTCATATGAAGTGAGATATCATCAATCAAAGGAAAAGGAAGGAATGGTGGAGAGGAAAGCAAAAGAAAATCTGGAATGAAACACGTCATTTTACTGACTAGAAATTAAGAGTTTTTTTCAGTCGCTTCTTTAAGCATACCAAGGACTGAGCAAGTCTTATATTGGTTTGTAACTGATTCCAGAATATCACTGCATGAACAGTAAAGGACGACGTAAAAAAAGAGAAGCGGTGAGCTGGAAAGGCCAATGAACAATCTCTGTTTGAGCAAAGCGCTAATCCATGATTGAAAAGACGCTGAAATTTTTCGGAGAGATAAGAGGAGGCGGCGGGATAGTTAAGAATATTATACAATAGAGACAGTATTCGAATTTGGCGTCTTTTTTTTTAATTCAACCAGTTCAATACTTTATGTTATGAAGTTATGTGATCGTACTTTTGTAGGTTGAAAATAAATTTTAAACAAACATTTTGAAGACGCTGTAATTTGTCCAGCTGTTCCTCTGTAACATTCAAGTAACAGACGTCCGCATAGTCCAGAATTGGAATGAATTGCATTAATACTCTCTCAGATTTACTTCATTCTGTCTACATTTTATAACTTATTTTTACTATTGTACATTTCTTAACTATATAGAATAGAGGGTGTCCGCCTTCAGCCCTTGCCACGGATGGCCCCTAGCGTGATTATTTTAGCCTGTTTAGAGGTCCACTTGTCAACATCAATGGGCGTCTTATTCGAAAAAAAAACTGGCTAACCATATTTTTTCTTCTGCTCTCCATGGTTGTATTTAATATTTTGTACTACTCAGGGAGGGGATTTTCTTTGACCATAGGGAGCTTTAATGGCAAATGTTTTAGTTTCAATCTTGTCCCTTCGCCATGTTGTAATTTTTGCGGCCACTTGGATCGATTCGCTAATATAATTTTATGGTACTGCGATAATAATCGTGTCAATAATTTCCGAAGGTGTCTCCATTCAGCCTTAGATCGGTACATCTATGGGCCGACTGGTTACTCCAATCTAGTGGCATCCAATGATAGTTTTGCTACATTCGAAGTGTTCTGTGGAAAAACTTGCTAAGTTGTTTGGACTCCAGGTATTTAGTTGCTTTATAAGTATATTTAATTTTCTATGAGTCATTTTCATTTTCTCGTGACATCGGAACTTAAGGCCGTTGTCGCTTCTATTATTTTCTTACTCAGTTGGGTTACCACCGAAGGAAGAGCCCCTTTAGGCAGTATCTTCGTCACTACATAAAAAAAAGAAGATTTCGATATCCCAGTTTAGATCACACTAAATGGGGACTAATTTAGTCTCCCATAAGAACATGGATGGTGGAAGCATCGAACTGAATTTCTTAACTATATTTTTGTTGGTTATATTTTTTATAAAATAAAGATATTACATTCATGGTGCCATCCTTGGCCCACCCTGTGTCCCATCAATACAGGCCGGGCATAACCTAATAATCGATATGGCTTTTAGCTGAGCCTATTGGGCTGGCAAAAAGTCACCATTGATTTATACTTCGGCTCCACATGCCTGCTTTGTGTTACGTCCTCTTCCATTCCCTTCACTTGTGATGGGTTTATCTCTACTTGTATCGAATTGCTTTCTCTGTCTTTTATTTTTAAAACGTTTCTTTTGGAGAGCTTTATTGTCAATCAGCAAGGAATATTATTAAATCATTGTCTATTTGACATTTTTTTTTACCTGGCGAGTTTATTGGCATGTGGCAATCTCTTCCAACCATTCAGAAAGATATTTTATAGGTCCTAAGTGTTAACCAAACTGGAATCCTATTTAAAAATATCTGGGTTTTAGCGGGGATCCAACCCGCAACCTCCGGATCGGCAGACAAGTGTCTTACCACCAGGCCACGGAGGTCGTCTTTCTACCGAGAAATCTTTCTACCGGGCATTAATACAAACATGTATTCTCGTACATGCCATAATACCGTTTCTCTGTTGGAATAGGGACAGACTTCAGTGGCTCTTCTATATCCATGCACCTTCTAATACTGTTCCTTCGATTTTTCTTACATCTTACTTTTCCTTCTTTCATAATGTCATTCATTTGATTCAACCATACTTTACTTGGTTTCCATCTGCCACGCCTTTCACTCAATTTTCTTTATAAATATTTTTTTTAATATTTCTTGATTCATTCATTTTACATGCTCAAACCATTTTTAAGAGCTCTACTTGAATTACTCAACACATTAAATTTAAGTTCACATCTATCGCTGATAGTGAAATGTCATTTCGTATTTTATCATACATTGTCACCTCACATTATTTTCTCTTCTACAGCATTCGGATCTTTTTTGTGTTTATCCACTTCAATTTCACTCCTATACATACCAAAGTTGTTACTAAAATACCATTTTCGACTATCATCTCACGACGATCTCCATGACCTAGTGACGTCAGTCGACCTCCGTGGCCTAATTCATAAAACGCTTGTCTCCCAGCCCGGAGATTGCGGGTTCGATTCCCGTTTGAATCCCGATTTTTTTTAAAGTTTTCCAATCTAGTTTTCACTTAAGACCTCTTTAACATATTTCTCTTTGGTTGGAATATATTGTCACATGGCACAATAAGCCCACCAGGTTGTATTGTATACAACGAAAGTTTACATAATAATGCAATCTTAGCAGATTTTAATACTGTCTATCTGACTGCTTTCTGTAGCTTTTTAATCCATATACTCGTATCCATTTTAAAATTGTAATTTGTTTTATCAAACACTTTTTGTAACGGTATAACCCTACCGGTTTTAAGGATTTCACCTCATCATCAGGGGAGCACAAACAAGACGTCTTGTTTGCTCTCCCCTGATGATGAGGGGAAAGCCTTGAAACAGGTAAGTCTATACCGTTACAAAAAGTAGAGTAAGCAGTGTTTGATTAACAAATTACAATGTCTTTAAACCTCCACAATGTTAATGACTTACGAGTATATATAAACAATATAAAAAAAACATATATTTAAATACATCTAATGGTCTTATTACCCTGAACCTCCTAACCCTTGTTGGTAAAAAAGATACAGCCTTCCTATCATTACATTTAACTTATTTTTTCGCAATATATTATTTTAATATGACAATAATAGTGGGCTTAATTTCCAGATTAGAACGACTTTTAGAAGTGTCTTCTGTTTAAACGATTCCTTGTCTTTAAAGATTAGATTTTTTAATTATTAATAATATTAAGACGCTGTGGTTCGCGAGTTTTAGTTTCAATTCCCCTTGGTAACCAATAAATTTAAAAAATTAAGTATCCATTCTGGTCAAAGAGATTGTCTGTTAACAATACTCGGACGTGGTAGACGTGTACAAATCAATGGCGTTTTGGTAAAGAGGTACAAGTCATCAATTACTTATTTGTCAGTTTGAAAATTTGCAGCACTTGTATTCCTGAAATACAGACCTCAGGTAAATTTTAAAGGTAAACTTTTAAAAACTAAATTATTTACCTGAACTCTGTATTTCAGGAATACAAGTGTTGCAAAACTTCAAACTGACAAATAATTGATGACTTGTACCTCTTTAACAAAACGCCGTTGAAATGTTCCTGACTGTCCAAGTGTGATAGTATTTCTAACACTTACTCGTAAGATGCCAAACTCTGAGTAACTTACCTATGACAATGGTATTTAACCCGAATACTCGATAACTAAAGCTGACGACAATATTATCTGACACATTCTTTAACCTTCGTAGTCTAGTTGATTATATGCCTGTCTTCCAGCCCAGGAGTTGCGGATTCGATTCTCGTTAGTATCCTTTTCAAAAAACGGATCAAGTCTGTTTTTTTTTCCTTAAGTTTGTTTAAATTACCTAAACAGATCAATGTTTATTGACAGCATTATTGACAGCATTACATACATATATCTTGAAATCACACGTATATTTTAGGGCATGAAAAAAAAACATTGGAAAAAAAATATATTCAAAGATCTGGGCTTTTCTCATAACTTCCCCAATCAAGATGCACCTCCACTTATAGAGGGAGAGCTCAGGTGTGAGAACTTCTGATGTTCTTTCAGCCCACACGCATATATAATAATACAAAAAAAATATAATAATACAAAAATTTTGTATACGCATATATATCATATATAATAATATAAAAATTTTGTATACGCATATATATCAATACAAAAAATTTATATACGCATATATAATATTACAAAAAAATTATATACGTATATATAATAATACAAAAAAATTATATACGCATATATAATACTACAAAAATGTTTGTAAATAAATAGTTTTGATAATTATAAACTCAATAAATATGTCCAAAATTTTTAAAAATATAAACACACAGACAAACGAATACACATACAATCCTATATTCACTGCCAGCGTAAAAAGAGAAAAAAATAAGAGCTCGAGCTTTGACAAAACAGAACAATAAACTAGAAGACAATATTTACTGGAAGTGGTCCAGTCACATAAGCGGATGCAGCTCTCTGCTGAACAATTGATGTTAGCTTAAATGTTAATTTCGTGAACGTAGGTCAGTTGTCTCAGAACAGGCAATAAGCCTTGTGAATATATAATTGACCTTCAGGGCTAATCTTTTGTGCAAAAGATCGTCTCTGCCACTTCCCTTGAACAACATCAGCATTTTATCCAGGATACATTTAATAACCGGACATATTTCTTATATTTAAAAAAACAGAAAGAAAAAAATTTTAAAGGGCTAAATATTTTTTCATTGAATTTCAATTAACTTCTGAAGTATAATATTTAAAAGACAATATAAGCAAAACGGCTTCTACTTTGTTAAACCCGTGCAAGTTGCATATTTTTATGAATAGCTTTATAACGTTTCTTTATAACAATGAGCATACTCTTATAAAAATGAACTAAACTATATATTGTTTATAATTAAGGTATTACCATTGTGGAGGTTTAAAAACATTGTATTTTTTTTATCTAACACTGTTTAATCCACTTTTTGTAACGGTATAACCCAACCGGTTTCAAGGCTTTCACATCAGAGGAGCATAAACTTGTCTTGTTTGTGCTCCCCTGCTGATGAGGGGAAAGCCTTAAAACCGGTAGGGTTATAACGTTACAAAAAGTGGAATAAACAGTGTTTGATAAAACAAATTACAATAACTAAATCATTTTTTTTACATATTTAAAAACTTTATACATCGACATGAACACACTCTCATAAAAAGTTATAAATATTTTTTTGTAGATAGAATGACTACAGTTATTTTTGATAAATTTCTTCTTATGGATAAACAATACGAAAGAAGGCTACTTGGCAGATTGAGACAAAGACTTTAAGATAACGTGCTACAGGATCTTAAGAGGCTAGAAGTAGAGGAAAGTTGGGAAAAGACGGGGAGTATCCGATCGACTTGGAGGAAACCGTCCTGAGGCTAAAGCTCTTCGTAAGTTGTATTGCTATCCAAAGGAAGGTAAGGTTTTGGATAAAATTCAAGAGTATAGTTCCTCTTATATTTGTTTTTTTCATTTTAGAAACAAATATTAAAACGCCTATTTAAGTTGAGAAGTCTTCCGTTGGTTTCTCACTAAACATTTATAGTGAGAATTTTTATTTTTAAAAAGTAAAATATATATATATATATATATATATATATATATATATATATATATATATATATATATATATATATATATATATATATATATATATATATATATATATATATATATATATATATATATATATATATATATATATATATATATATATATATATATATATATATATATATATATATATATATATATATATATATATATATATAAATCATTTTTGTTTGTGGAGTCGAAGTACGCTATAATTGTTTCATTTATATAGTATTTATAACAGTAAGTCACATGATATCATGAACTTTTTTTTTTATTTACATGTGAAAGAGTTTATAGAATCTATCAACTGAACGTTGGCCTCAGCAAATACACAATATACATTCAATAGATTTTGTTTACCAAAAACACAGCCGTTTTAATACCATAACAAGGAGGTTATCCGTGCTTAAGAACCCCTGTTATGGTTCAAAAATGCTATATTCCCGATACTACGTGGTTGCCAAGACCATTGCAGGAGTAGCTCCGTTAGGCACCATATACATCCACCCCACGTACATGAACTATATTCGCGAGCACTTCCGTATATACGAAACCGCCCGCCTTTAATATGTGAGTAGTCAAGGAATGATAGACTGCCGGAGGCAGTTTATTTAGAAGTTATTATGAACGTAAAAAAAACTCTAATTTGTTCACAACTTGAAAAGTGAAAAATGTGTATTCAAGTATGCTTACCAAAATATTCAACACGATGGCCTAGTGATAAACATGCTACTGCAAATGCCAGTAGTTTTCAAACTGGAATTTTTACTTGGAGTTTTATTAATCTGTATTTTTTAGCATCCTAGCGCTTATATTTAACATAAATATTCGGAAGGCTCTTATTGTAACTAGTGTTATGAAATTGCCCTTCATATTGTTCTTTACATAAACTTTTGGAACGCTCTTATTGTAACTAATGTTACGAAAAAACGTAACTAACTATTATAGTATAACGAAAAAACGCTTCATACTTAACAGAAACTTTCAACACGTTCGTATTGCCATTAGTGTAACAAAATAGCGCTTCATACTTATGATAAACTTTTGGAGCACTCTTATTGTAACAAGTGTTTCGAAATAGAGCTTTATACTTAACATAATTTTTTGAAACGCTCTTATTGTAAGTTACACTAGTTACAATTTGTAACTAATGTTACGAAAAAACGCTTCATACTTAACATAAACTTTTGAAAAGTTATCATTGCAATTAGTGTTACGAAATAGCGCTTCATACTTAACATGAACTTTTGGGCATAAGTCTGATAGACAAAGTCAGAAATGAAAAAATCAGGCGTCGGACTAGGATGGTCCACATAATAGACCGTGTTGCTGACATGAAATGGCAATGGGCAGGTCACGTTGCAAGACAACGAAATAAAAGATGGGCATCCAGAGTCCTGAAATGGAGGCCGTGAGATACGAGAAGACCGATGGGACAGCCCCAGAAGATGTGGGCTGACGACATTATCCCTGTCGCCGGTAGAAAATGGACGAGAAAAGCCCAAGACAGGGAAGCGTGGAAGGTTTTAGAAGAGGCCTACATCCAGCAGTGGAGAGATGGCTAAATAAAAAAAGAAGATGAACTTTTGGAACGCTCTTATTGTTACTGGTGTTACAAAATAGCACTTCATACTTTACTTAAACTTAAAAAGCGCTTGATAATCTTCATAATCTTTCATACTTCTATTGTAATTGATGTTATGAAATAACACTTAACATAAACTTTCGAAACGCTCGTTTTATAACTGGTGTTACAAAATAGCACCCAACACTCAAATCAACTTTAGAAACTCGCTTGTTGAGAGTGCTGTTACGAAAAAGCATTTAAGACTTAGTAAGTTTTAGTGGAAATAAATATTTGGGTCCTAATTTTTTTGTATGAACTTTAACAAATATAATAAGTTTTTCGTTCTTGAATTTTTTTCTTTCGAAATAAACTCGCGTTTTTCATAACAATAAAAATATCGTGACAATACTTTTAGTGAGAAAAATACTATTTAGAACACTCCGAATAGACCACTGACGACGACAAAAATACAGATAAGAACACTTTCCAATTCGTCGTTGCTGGGCCTCGTAGTTGAAAATCTTCTCGTCTTTTAAACGTTGATTTAGTTAGAAAGCGAAGCTGTGCCATGGATTTTTCTTCTCTTGTTTTCTCCTTTTTTAAGTGACTAAGCCGTTGAACACCAGAAAACACACCCACACCGATACACTGGATCCGATGGCACACCTGAAATAAGACGATCGGAGCCCACCGGCATGTTTTCTCTCCTTTTTTTGGAAGAATAGATATGACCGAATCGATTGGTATCCTTACACCCTCGAATACTATGCGTAAAACTCTTTGTGTCATTGGAGGGGAGTACCATAACGCGGGTCTCGAATCAGCGACCAGCCACATGAAATTCCCATGCGTTACCCCGTGGTCATGCATCTCATTATAATAAAACTCTTTTGTGATATGAATAGGTCAGAAACAGACATAACCATCCCACATTTATTTTGTTTTGAGATAATTGACTTCAAAGTTGCAGATCTATTCAAAAAAGGTTTGTTTTCTTTGTTTCCAAAATTGAACGGTAGATGTCTGCACTTATGGTGAACTATAAACTCATAATTATGTTTGGTTCTGATAGAAATGGGTATAAAGATGAAGCGTATGGGCCTAACTCAAATTTTATATTTTTGTGGGATAGTCAAGTCTAGTTCTGACCCATTCATATATGATATTACCTTGGTAGAACGTGGCAATTTTTCGAAACCAATTAGAAAGTATTAAAAAAGCCGTGAATCAGACTTAAACCCCTTTTTTATTCATTCAAAAAAAATATATAGGACCACGGTCATAGGTATTTTTATACCCCCAACTATTAGGTGGAAAAATATGTAATCTAAGGAAGTAGCGGGATTCGAATCGGCGATCTTCCGCACGGAAGTCTAATGCGTTACCGTGCGGCCATGCACCTCAAGAATTACTCCGCAGCTACACTACTGATGACGACAAAAATAGACTTCGTGACTACACAACTGATGATGACAAAAGTAGACTTCGTTACTTCACCACTGATGACGACAAAAATAGACTTCGTGACTACATCACTGATGGTGAAAAAATAGATTTTGTGACTTCACCTCTGACGACGACAAAATAGACTTCGTCACTTCACCACTGATTATGAAAAAATAGACTTTATAACTACACCACCGATGTCGACAAAAATAGACTTCGTGACTACATCACTGTGACGACCAAAATAAACTTCGTGACTACACCACTGTGATGACAAAAATAGACTTCGTGATTACACCACTGATGACGACAAGTAAAGACTACATGACAACATAATTGATGACATCAAATATAAAAAATACATTATATGTATTTGGTCCTTGGAAGGAAACGTCAAAGACAACAGGGTTAACACATTTAATATTCATGAAAATAAATATTTCACAGGCAAGAATAGCTAAGAGATTTCAAGGCTCGTTTTAACAGTCGGTCGTAGTAAATTGTTTTAATGTAGCAGTTATTTTTAATTTAGAAAAATAATTTGAAATTCAAATTGACAAACCGTTACCAAGTAAGCCGTCCTTTATTGAGAAAGTGCTAAGAATGAAATTGTTTTTGTTTATTTTTCTAATATTTATGCAAATCGTTACGGCATTATTCCATTCTTCCGAAGTTTCCAAATTCAATTTTGTTTTCATTGCTTTTTTCCCAATATAATTTTTTTTTTTGAGAATACACAATGATAATGTACAATTTTTTTAGTATGTATTATTTATAACTTCAAAAATTTATGAAAATATTTTAAAAGTACGTACAATGCGAAAAAAAAATAATGCAGGTGGTATGAGTGTTCAAAGGTAAGAATTAAATGATTTTGCCGAAAGAAAAAATGGTTCATTCGAGATGGATGGAATACTTTAAAAAAATAGAACAAAGACAGCATAACATATGTGATGCACAGCAGCCTTGATATTTATTACTGACTCCCCACAATAAATAGCAGCCTTGATATTTATTACTGACACCCCACAATAAATAGCAGCCTTGATATTTATTACTGACGCCCCACAATAAATAGCAGCCTTGATATTTATTACTGACACCCCACAATAAATAACAGCCTTGATATTTATAACTGGCACCCCACAATAAATAGCAGCCTTGATATTTATTACTGACACCCCACAATAAATAGCAGCCTTGATATTTATTACTGACAACCCACAATAAATAGCAGCCTTGATATTAATTACTGACACCCCACAATAAATAGCAGCCTTAGTGTTACTTACTGATACCCCACAATAAATATCAGTCTTGGTATTTATTACTAACACCCCACAATAAAAAGCAGCCTTGATATTTATTACGGACGCTCCACGGTAAATAGCAGCCTTGATATTTATTACTTGCACCCCACAATAAATCATAATCCACAAAAAATTTCGTTTGTAAGTTAAAATAGCGATCTTGGTGTGATTTTATCACCAAACTGCGCTTTAATTATAAAATATCGTGCTTTCTGGTTGACGTCTAAATTCTTTAACCCTTCCTTCCCTGTGATGCGTAACTAGTACACATTGCTTCTAAAAACTTTAATATCTCTATAAATATAATAAATACTAGGTTCAGATTTTAGGTATTCCTCCGTAATACTATACATTAACGCATTGAATGAAAAAATAATATTAATAATAATTAGCACTTATCGGCCACATCAGATATATTTTGTGAAAATCAGGAATTAATTCACTAATTCAATCAAACGTGTGCCGGTGTGTGACGTAGGTATATTCATTCTAAAAAACCGCTATGGGTGAGGAAGCGACGCTATTCACGTCTCACTCTACTTCAGTATATGGGAACGCAAGAAATAGAATCTCAGTTCGCTCGCTTCTCTCGCTTCAGTAGCTCTCGGGCATCCATTTGATATGGTCTCTTCGCCAGTTTCGTGAACGTCGTCCGATGTTTTTTTTTCATGTGTTCAGCAATTAAATTTCAATCATTATCACTTTTGACTTCAAATTGAATTAATTTGAACGATTGGCTATGAATATTCTTATTTTTTCGATTTTAAATCGCTCATTTTTACATGTGTGTTGATGTGTATTGAATACACAGCACCGGAACGCGCGGATATTTTAGCACAGGAAGAGAAAGGTTAATATAAAAAATCATAAGTGTGAGGTCATAAAGAGCTGAATGGAATCTATTTAGTCAACGTCACAGTTACATGATGCATGCCTTGTTATAAACAACATAAAACACACAGGCCGAAACCCTAATGGGATTCTAATTAGCTGGTCGCGATCCCGACCGGGCCTAGCGCTGCCACCCGACCCCGGTCGCCCCGCTGCACCCCTAAAACCATCCCCAGCTTTTCATGTCACTGTGGTGTTTTCATTCATTTCATGCTAAGTGCATTCAATTACGTACCACATACGTTTAAATTTCAACCTACAACCTATTCACAATATACATAACGTTAAATATTAATTTCTTATTCAGACAGACAATGAATTATTACTCGGGAAAACAAACTTCAATCAAAAACAGAGATCATCGACTCGTCAAATACTAAAGAGCAACAATATGATTACAGCAATAACAAAACAAACAGACCAAAATGATAAAAAAAAATGCACGGCTATCGACTAAAACCAATCAAGAAATAGACCACAAATACAACGAAACACTGTGGTTAGCCTCAGAAACAGCCGACATTCCAAAAAACCCAATTCGCATAAAAAAATCAAGCAGAGTAGAACTAATTACGTCCAGCAAAGCATGAGGGTTAGGTTTGAGAGCTATTTTAAGTCTTAAATTGTTCTTTCTATCAACAAAAGATGACGGAATGTCACAGTATCTCCAATAAGACATAATAAAAGTTGGCTCGAAGGTATTTTGGAAATTATAATTAAAGCCTCTGTACCAACATTTCATCACTTACTTGGGTTAGTACCAGTTTTGAAACAGCTGACTACTATTTTAAATAGCGGATACATTATAATAAAATTAGAATACATGACTCCACATTCTAACAGCATTTATTACTCATCATTGCGCTGCTGATAAAACTAAAATGTTCTTATTTCTGCTTTACAGTTACTCTCTTTCTCGACGGTTGGCAGTAGTTGAGAATATATCGACCTTTGAAGCAGCAGCTTTGAACAAGTATATGGTATAGCAATGAACCAATTCCTGAAAGATCTTCAAACAGTAGAATATTTCTCCCTTTAATAACAGAATGATCTCATATTTTTTCCACACATTTTAGGTTCAAAGTGTCTAGCTCGAATATTCTCTTCTTAGTAGTGGATAGTATTTCTTTATCTTTACTCGTCAATTTCAAGGCATCGTTGTGTAATTTGTCAACCAAATACAATTGTTCGTATAAATGTCTCTGCCAGAAATACACAATAGTTCGAAACAGAAGCAATACTCAAATAAGCAAAGTCAAAAAAGACATCCTCATAAATACTCAAGACATGGGAACACGATCTCTATGATGCTCAGAAAAATATATGGAAAGTGTTCAGAAAAAGCAAAACATTTGACGAAGACACGTAAATCAGCAAAATAACGACTAAAATATGGTAAAGGTATTTTGAATGACTATGTAATAACGATGTAGATTATTGTTATCATTAAATCCTTTAAAATACCTTTATACAACTAAAATACGACTAAAACACCGTAAAGGTATTTTGAATGATTATATAATAACGATATGGATTATTGTTGATACATAATCCTTCAAAATATGTTTATACTACTAAAATGCGACTAAAACATGGCAAAGGTATTTTGAATGATCATGTTATGACGTTTTGAAGTACTATTATTATATAATCCTTTAATATATCATTATACTACTAAAATACAACTAAAACATGGTCATATAATAATTATATGCATTATTGTTAATATATAATCCTTTAAAATACTTTCATACTACTAAAATACGACTAAAACATGGCAAAGGTATTTTGAATGATCATATAATAACGATTTGGATTATTGTTATTATGTTATCCTTTAAAATATTTTTATACTACTAAAATACGAGTTAAACGTGGTAAAGGTGTTTTGAAGGAATTATGTTATGGCGCTAATCTAATCAAACAATAACAGTTACTGCATAAAAAAATAAATATCAGAAACTCTTGTTATGAGAGTTTTTTATCTTATTGGATTGAACCTGTATATATGAACTATATAAAATAAATAAACTCTTTGTCAGAAACTACATAAGATTGAGGAAATCCCATATAATGACATCATTGAACTCACCAACACTCAAATCAAATATTTCCACCAATCTAGACATTGAGTTAACCAAAATTTGCATTCTCACGGTTGATGAATAACAATAGGCTTGTAGACTATCATTAGCGAATTTCTTTTGAAACATTTGAATGTTAAAAGGTTTCATTTGTTTACAGTAAGAGCATGATAACCAATTAGTGTTCAAATATCAGGGTTATCAGCATTATCAGCATTAGTATGAATAACTTACATAATAAATAAAATAGAATAATATTTAAAGGGACCTTGAAAGAAGGGTTGCGACAGAAGACAAGGTAAACGGAAATCTTAATATATATATATATATATATATATATATATATATATATATATATATATATATATATATATATATATATATATATATATATATATATATATATATATATATATATATATATATATATATATATATATATATATATATATATATATATATATATATATATATATATATATATATATATATATATATATATATATATATATATATATATATATATATATATATATATATATATATATATATATATATATATATATATATATATATATATATATATATATATATATATATATATATATATATATATATATATATATATATATATATATATATATATATATATATATATATATATATATATATATATATATATATATATATATATATATATATATATATATATATATATATATATATATATATATATATATATATATATATATATATATATATATATATATATATATATATATATATATATATATATATATATATATATATATATATATATATATATATATATATATATATATATATATATATATATATATATATATATATATGTATTTATTTAAACTTTTATTGCAAATATAATCTGGTGAGATTATTGCCAGGCAGCAATCTCTTCCAACCAACCCGACAAAAGTAAATTAAGCAAGTTACGTGGTTGCATAAATCATTCAAATGACTAGCCATCCCCACGAAATCTATAAAAACATACGTGAGTATATGCCCACGAACCCCACAAAAACGGACAATCACCCGAACATTATTTTTCATGTAAGGTGAGATATCATCAATCAAAAGGAAATGAAGGGATGGTGGAGAGGAAAGGAAAAGAAAAATCAGGAATGAAACAAGTTATTTTACTGACTAGAAACTAAGAGTTTTTTCAGTCAAAGTCCGTGTCAAACTAGGTTTTCAGAATTTTGACACGCCGAGCTAAAAAGGTTACCCATCACTGTCTTACACCAACGATATTTGTAGAGATAACCTTAGGTTACCCAGTTAAAATAATAAAATGCATTTTGCCATAAAACCCGGGTTAACGCTTGTATTTTAAACTTATCTACTTGGTCAGACTGACACGGTGGTTATCCGGTTAAACTTATCTACTTGGTCAGGCTAACACGGTGGTTATCTAGTAAAACTTATCTACTTGATCTGACTAACATGGTGGTTATCCGGTCAAACTTATCTACTTGGTCAGACTAACACGATGGTTATCCGGTTAAACTTATCTACTTGGTCAGACTAATACGGTGGTTATCCGGCAAAACTTACCTACTTGGTCAGACTAACACGGTGGTTATCCGGTTAAACTTATCTACTTTACCTGACTAACATGGTGGTTATCCAGTCAAACTTATCTACTTGGTCAGAATAACACGGTGGTTATCCGGTTAAAACATACATCTGTTACTTACACCATGAGTAAAGGGGGTAGGTATAAATATATACATATATTGTGAAAATTTACTTATGAACACACGGAGGAATTAGCCGAGAGGGGTACTGGTGGTATGATAACCTTCGTAATTTTCATTATATGGTGCAAATAAAAAAAATTGCAAACACATGATCTAGTTTATATAAATAACAGAGACTTTAATAATAATAAGCCTGTTTTTAATGTTCTATATCTTTGAAGTTTTAATCACTTCCAAGTATCATTTATGTTTGCCTAAAGCACGAGAATGGATTTTTTAATAAAAATTTCTGCGGAAAGGGTATCATTTAAGTACATATCAGCTTGAATTCAATATAAATTTGATATAATTACACTATTAAATTTCTGCGGAAAGGGTATCATTTAAGAACATTTCAGCTTGAATTCAATATAAATTTGATATAATTACACTATAAAATTTCTGCGGAAAGGGTATCATTTAAGTACATATCAGCTTGAAGTCAATATAAATTTGATATAATCACACTATAAAATTTCTGCGGAAAGGGTATCATTTAAGTACATATCAGCTTGAATTCAATATAAATTTGATATAATTACACTATAAAATTTAAAAACAAAACACAAAAAATGTTAATTATTTTTTGTATTAAATTCACTCCGAAGAATTTTACTTTGTTACTTTTTAAACCATTTTGAGTGAGTTTTTCCATCACGTTTGTGAATTTCATTAAAATTACTCTCTTTTTTTAATTTATTTCGTTAAGTCATTCTTATACAAACCTCAATGTCCGTTGGAGATCCAACACAGTGGAAATAAATCTCCGGGAGATATTTTTAGCGAAACTGCGACCACATTATCCTAGTTTAATGACGTACTTAACCGAATACATCCCAATAATTCCGATTGCAATGCACAACCGGAAAGAGAAAAATTGGACTGCATCATGTATTTGCACTTTAATTAAATCAAACTCCTTTTTGAAAAAAAAGTTGAATTTTACTAAGGAAGATTGTTTTGTACTTAACGGTATAAAAATTGAGAAAAGTTATTTTTTATAAATATTTTCCGAGTTAGTCTGACTGTCAGTGGCTGTGATCTATCGTACAGCATTCACGCCTATCGAGAGGGTGTCCTAGGTTCAATTTCAGGTGAATTGCTCTCCCAATAAGCTTTACAGCTGGACCATTTTAAATCTGAATTTATATTTTTTTATTGTATTGTATTCTATTACACTTTCGTTGTATACAGTACTACCTGGTGGGATAATTGCCACGGCACAATATCTACCAACCGACAAGAAAAATGCTAAAGAGGCCTTAAGTGAAAATAAGAGTGGAATCACTTTTTAAAAAATCTGGGGTTCAACACAAGTTTGCACTTGTATCCTAATCCACAACCTCCGGTTTGTGAGACAAACGTCTTAACTAGCTCAACTAAGCCACGGAGGTCGTCCATTGCTTATTTGCTGGTTATTATAATTTCTTATATAACTTCTAAGCAATATAAATATAGCACTATATAAAACTCTGCTTAACGATAAGCTGCAGCTGATTAAACCTTTCGACCGTATTGGATCTTTGATATACTTGCCAGCAAATCTTTGGATTTGATACGTCAATACAGAGTGATGTGCAACAGTTTGCACACAATAAACTAGCATCATAGGTGTCTTCAATCCATAGGATGTCTGATAATTATAGTCAATCACGAGAAAAAGCATGACGGGTTTGTTACTATTCTATGTACGTACGTAAAATGTCATGCCAATATTTTTATGAACGATACGAGACTGTATTGTTTTTAACATATTATCCATAAAACGATTTGAGTAAGCACGTCGTTCGCAGTTTGTCACCTCACGTTTACAATACTTCCTCGCATGTAAAGAGACCACAACATTATCACAAATCTAATTTTTATTAGTATGATTACGAGGCGAACTATTTCATAAGTCCAAAACCCTTTTTTTATTTTCTTTCTCGGGTTTCATCGGGAACGAAATCCAAAACCAACGATTGGAAGACAAGCGACTTACAAACCCAGCCACGGAAGTCGTTATTAAGCCATTAAAATGTATATATCAAAGTTAAAAGCAATCCGAAGGTTGTGGGTTTGTCAATGACATCTCATTTTATCTCAAAAAGTGTTGAGCCCTCTGTAACAACTAATTAGTTGGTTGAAAAAAATCACCACATAGGAATAAATTTCCAAATTACACTGTATACAACAAAAGTATATAATACAATACAAAAACGTTGTGAAATACAGAGTGGCGCAGAAGAAACGCATGTTTTTTGAATGGCTAGTATTTTGCAAAGAGAGGAAACGCATGTTTTTCATTTAAGCATAACATTTTTTAATTTCAAGATATTGTCATTTTTTTTTTAATACAGGTAAATAAAGAAATAATATTGCACCTTTAAATTAATTGTGAAAAATAATGTCAGGCAAGTGTTGCCCTTCTTCGCGGTCACATATCTGCAGCCTCTCTTGAAAGTTATGCATCACTCTCAGAAACATTTCATCTGGTATTCCTTCGATTTCTTGACGAATAGAAACTATCAGTGGGCGAAGAAGGTCAACACTTGCCTGACATTATTTTTCACAATTCATTTAAAGGTGTAATGTTATTACTTCGTTTACCTGTAATAATCAAAAAATTATCTTGAAAATAAACAATGTTATACTTAAATGAAAAACATGCGTTTCCTCTCTTTGCAAAATACTAGTCATTCAAAAAACATGCGTTTCCTCTGCGCCACCCTGTATAAGTTCTAAATGTTTTATTGCTGATCTGTATACAATTTTTTTATTCTCATACTATGACAGAGCTTTGTCACGCGGTCAAAATAGGTGGACCAACCGTATCCTACACATTGCTATCTGAATGCACCGGAATCATTCCGCTTGAAGAGAATCTCGAGATACGAGGTAGAAACACCTGTCACAAGGATTAATATTATGAGTGAAATAACAAATCAAATTGTTTTTAAAGTTTCTCTGCCTACCCCAATAGGAACATAGCGTAATGATGATGATGCGTTCTTAACTATTACTAGAATTTATATCCAGGTACTTAAAATTTAATCATTCAATAAAATTATAAAGACAAAAAGAGATTAACGCTTTTCAATGAGGATAACTTTCAACATGGAAGAAAATTTTAAACCAATTTCACAATAGACGGAGAAATACACTGATATTACAAATATTAATTAATTATCGGGAATCCGCGTTATAAACTCAAATATTTACTTAGAGAAATTGTTGAAGTATTTTATGTTGAACATTTGAGAACTTGTATAATATAATGTAATATAGGTACTCGTATAATAACTTTTCAAAAGGAATTACCTAAAATTTCGACTGAACTTTCATAATTTTATCATTATTTTTTTAACGATGTCTGGAAAATTGTTTTTCAGGCTATCAAATATTGTCGATTTAGAGCAATTATCTTAAATCAATTAAAATAGTTAGAACTTTTTTTTTTAACTTTTTCGACACTTCGGTGTTTGCGATATTGCTAACTTGTCCTTTGAGGCAATAACTCTGAATCTGCGTCTCCTGGTTTATGTTGTCAAACTCGTTTGAGGAGTTGTGAGCTGTCCAGCATTTCTACAAAGATTAGCATTAAATGTTTCTAACAATTACGCTAGACTGCGCCGGCAAGAACTGTTCTCAATAACATACGCAAGAACGGGTCTTCCAGCCGCTATGCCTGTTGGAAGGGCCTTAACTCTTCTGAACGGGACTGCTTCGGATATTGACATATTTTATGTCACATTACCAAAAGCCAAAGAAAATGTTCTAAGATTGAGCGCGCTAGAAAGCACTCACCCACGTACTTAAATGACTTTGAATATATGTGTATGTTATTTTTTTTATTTATTTAACACTTTTATTGCAATACAATCTGGCGGGCTTATTGCCAGGGGGCAATCTCTTCCAACCAATCAGACAAAAGTAAATGAAGCAAGTTACGTGGTCGCATAAATCATTCAAATGACTATCCATCCCCACGAAATCCATAAACATATACGCGAGAACATGCCCACGAATCCCACAAAGACGGACAATCACCCGAACATTATTTTTCATATAAAATGAGATATCATCAATCAAAAGGAAAGGAAAGGATGGTGGAGAGGAAAGGAAAAGAAAAATCAGGAATGAAACACGTTATTTTACTGACTAGAAATTATTAAGTTAGTGTGTATATCATATACGAGTATGTATGCATAAACATTATTTTTAATTTTATATAATTTTTTTACTCTATATAATTTTTCTTTCTTTTCAATGTTAATATTTCTTGTATTTTCAAAGTAATTGTGCTTAGCCTGTTTTGAGAAAATAAATAAATAAATTTATGCCTTTTACCCGTGACGAGCATCAGCGTAATTGACGTTGTGCTACCAGAAATGACTATGTTAAAGAAATGTTATAGGCATATCCTGTTACATATAAAGCAAGAAGCTTTAGTACTAACAGCTTGCATCTTCTTTTTCTACTAGGTCATTGATAACTAGTATTAGTTCTACGCTATTTGGCTATATAAGCTGTATTTACTCTCAGTTGTGCCGAGCATTATTGTTTTTAAACGTCTCATGCAGTACGTCGTTGTATCTCTTACGCTGTACACCGTGCTTTCTTATACGTTCCGTTAGCTCACCATATGCGATATTTCTCATTAGTTTGTTTTCAAGCATACGACCTTTGTATCCAGACCAATGCAAGTGAGCACATTACACAAGAATCTCGATGCTACAGCATTTATATCTTCTCAAAACATCATCATTTGATACTCGATGATATCATCAAAGATATGGTACCACAATGGAACTATTCAAATGTGCTATATTTGTACGCGAAAATGTCTTTTTTTCACATCAAAATATTATATGTGGAAAAAAAGACATTACTTTCTTTTGGAATACGACCACCGGGAGTTGAACTTGTAACCTCGGACTAAAAAGCAAGTATTGTATCAATATAGCCACGGAGATCGTCATTCTGTACATTTGAAATCAAAACTTAGTTTTGCTACATAATATGAGTTCGCCATATTGTATGGGACTGATGATATACTACATAGGTTATCACATCTATCATTGACACTTCCCTCCAAATTTCAGCGTCATAGCTTGACATTTGTAAAAGTTACGCTGTACTGAGTACATCTACCTTTGTGCGTGTTTTCGATTTTTTACAAGTTTGAAAATGGCATCAACGATTTGCATGGTGCATCAACGAGTTTGCATTAAATTCTGTGTGAAAAACGGATTTAACGGTCCGCAAACCTTGGAAATGTTGGAGAAGTGTTTTTCGGTGGCACGAACGCTTCAGAAGTGGTCGTGAGTCGGTCGAGGATGACGAACGCAGTGGCAGTCGAAAACCGATGAAAACATCGATAAAATCAAAGAAATGTTTGCCGAAAACCGCAAATTGAACATCAGAGAGCTGGCAGACGACTTGAACATCGCTTATGAATCCGCTCAAGACATTTTGGTTAGTCTCAGACGTGTCGCTGCAAAACTGGTGCCGAAAGACCTCAATTTCATGCAAAAAAAGGACCGCGTTGAAATCGCGAAAGACATGATTTCCATGAGTTTTTGACCAAAAACAACACTAATACTATCCAACAGCTTTTGAATTCACCTGATCTGGCTCCCTGCGACATTTTCCTGTTCAACCGACTTAAAAAACCGTTTCGCGGAACGTGTTACAGCACCCGAGAGGATGTCATGAAAAAATCGAAGACGGCTCTGATGGACATACCGAAAATTGAGTACGAGCGGTGTTTCCAGGATTTGATCAAACGCTGGCGTAAGTGCGTTGCAGTCGATGGGGAGTACTCTGAAGGGGACCATATCGGTTTTGATGAATAAACTTGGGTTTTTGATTTTATGAATATAGTTCTAAAACTTTTTGATAAAGGTAGTATATGTTGAAATGCTGGGTCATCATCCATATAATAGAGCGGGATAGTATGAATCGATCCATTATGGAGTGGTATTATGACAGGGCTATTGCTGGTGCTGTTGCGTGGAATAGTCTACCTCTCAAGTGTTAGAGATATAAGTGTCGGGTGCAGTTTTAAGAATTACTTGAAGACAACGCTTTTTGGGTGGTCTTATCAAAATTTGTGATTATATACTAACACATATACACTAGAATCCACCTAAAACCCAATGTGCTACAGGAGATGTACAAAGGTTTCTTTGTAGTTCGTCTTCCCTTCGTTAGTTTTCTGCTTACCAAATATATTTTTCTTAAAATATACAAATGCGGGAAAGTACTTAATTAATGACCCACGCCACCATTTTCCTGTCATTACTCTCAGCTTGTTTCTTTCTTAATATTTTAATTAGTCAATATTAGTGATACGAATCCCGATTTAAATAAAACGCCATTGAGAGAAGAGTCTACTCTTCAAACGACGCTTTATAAATTTTCATTACATATTATCGAAGCTTTTTTTGTTGGCAGTCAAGAAATAAACTAATTCTTGAACTATGGAATCCACATGAAATAATGAAAAATTTTTGCTACTTAAAATTTGTAGGTAGTTAAACAACTGAACCCCGTTCTGTCCAGATTTCCCCTTAAAAAATACATGTGATAAGTTATTATTGTAGTAATTTCTATGTGTATCTATTGCAGAGATTTTGTATTGCTCCATTTAGCATCTTAGTTATTTTGTTTAAATAAGCTAACATTAATGATTTTCTACGAAAATGCTTACTAATAAATAGTCCTTGAAATATCTTCATGCGAAATGTACGAGTAAATCAATTATTTAAAATTACTCGAAGCTAATCATTTTTAAACCTCGTGAAATTTTGGTGAAATTTGAATAATTCTTTCATTAGTTTTTGTGATTTTTTCGATATCAAATACGAACGTAAATTTGCAAAAGGTAACCAATCCATATTTTACATATTCTAAAAGGATTTAAAAAATATCTAACACTCCTTAAAATCTCTTCATGCGGAATAGAAATTAGTGATTTAAAAGTACTCGAAGATAATATTCATTTTTGAATCTCGTAAATTTTTTTTTCCAATTTTAATAATTATTTCATTATTTTTTGTGATTTTTTTATCGACAGCAAATATGAACGTAAATATGCAAAAGGAACCCAATACACGTTCTTTGTAATATCTCATCGCTGTGTATGGGACAAAAACATTAAAAGAATAATTTAACCATAAAAACTCCATTAAAGGGGTTTGATATTTGTGCTAATATATTATTGATCTATGGTTTTTCGATATTGCAAATAAAATGTCTTTTGTGGGTTACATAATTTTTGCATACATAACATACGTCAAAATAAAACTTAAATTTATGAAGTGTTTTGGATTTTTTAAATATGATGTTTTATCAAGTTATGATTATTAAAATGAAATTATTATATTAAAAAATATAACTCTTAAATTTCTTTTTTGTAACATGTTTTTTTTAATAATTTATAAATAAATGGATACCATAATAACATGCCCCTGTAAGAATAGGCAAAGAGGACAGCTCGCTAGACTTTTTCTATCTCGATACACATTCTTCGACCCTTCTTTAATGCATCCATAAAATTTTTCATCAGCTCCTACAATTTCTCTGACTTCACGTTTTTTCCCCTCAAAATACCATTCACTTGATCCAACCACTTTTTCCTTAGTTGTTCTCTACCACGTCTTCCACTCACATTAGTACTATATATTTGTTTAATTTATCTTTATTCATTTATTTTTCCAATGTCTGAACTAACTCAGAATGTTAGTTCTTCGTTTTACTCAATACTTCACCCTTAAGTCGACATTCATCCCTAATCACTTAATATCGTATTCTGTCATACTAAATCCCCCCACGTATTATCTATGTACACATTTCTACAGCTATTTTACTATTTTTCTACATTCACATTTCACTTTCACATATCAACGTAGAACTAAAATTCTTTTGTGAACTATTTTAGCAAATTATCCGGTTCAAGTATAATAATTATTAAATTTAACTTTTTTTTTCATATGCTTAACTATAAAAGACAATTTTTGTACACACAATTAAAGGGGGTTTCAAATAATGTAAAAAAAAATATTCTATGGATGGGGTCGAATTTCTTCTGCACACGTCCATGTCATTATAAGATAAACTGAATTTTGGACGGAATGCAACACAATGCATCATTAATCGATTGTTTATAAAATATCTTGACAATGAAAACACGTATTTTAAAGTTCATGGAAAGTGTAAAAAATAATAAATATAATATAATAAATTGGAGTCAACGTAAACTTTATGTTTATAAAAGAATAAGCTTTGCCTTTGGGACATTTTATATGTTGCCGCAATGCACTTCTTGGGTCACTTTGTACTTGTATTTTGTTTATAAAAAAATCAGCTCTATCTTTTAGACATGTTATATGTTGCCGCAATGCACTTATTGGGTCACTCTGTACTTGTATTTTGTTTATAAAATAATGAGCTCTATCTTTGGGGCATTTTATATCTTGCCGCAATACACTTATTGAGTCACTCTGTACTTATATTTTGATATTGTTGACTCGATCATAGATGATACACACGGGCTGACTTATAAAAGTTATTTAAGTGGTATGAAAAGTTTTCTAGAAAAGATTTATTTTACTCATATTCAGTTATAAATATACAATTTATTAAAATATAATATTTTAATTATTTAAAATAATTAAATTGAAGGAAAAATATTTAAAGTAGAAGTAAACAGAAAATTTATTAAAATTAAAATAAATATATTTGTTTCCGACTTATAATAAATAACTTATAGATATGTTTGGAAAGTAAAATTTTAACGGAGACTAACCAAGGAAATGTGTAGTGAAGCGGTTTTTAAACGCGCTGTTAGTAGAATTAAAAAAAAATTATAGTGATGAAAAAAATAATATTAAGATATCTTAAATAATATTCACTCAATGAACAAATAACATATTATGAACAAATGATATCTGTTTTGAGAAAATCTATAAGTCGTATTTGAAATTATTAACGAACTTTATACGGGTGCAGTTTAACAAACGCGTAAATAAAATTATAATTTGTAAAAGGTTAACTTTGTGGAACTCCGTTTTAGAATATTTAATAAGAAATTCATTTCAATTTCACTTGTTAGATTAATCTCCGTTACACGTGTTTCTACCTCCTAGACCGCGGCTCTCTTCATATATAATGAATCCGGTTCAATACGAGAGGAGTACTTAGGTCAGACTGGTGTCATATGATATTAAACTGATCTAAGGAATGCTAGGTGTGTGGCTTATTACAAAAAAAAAGGTTTAAAAAATGTGAAATCTTTTGCATTTTAAGGTTTTTTACGTTTCTAAATTCGTTGTTTTAAATATTGTTTGTGACGTATGTAAAGTAATTACTTGACTATTTTTGAAATAATGATTTGCGTTCATTATATGGTTTACTAATTCTATTGTAAGAATACCTACCCAGATAAATAAATAAATAAATAATTGTCAAAATGAATAAGTGAATTGTTAAACACAATTGAATTAAATTAATTATTGTTAATAATAAACATACAGGGGCAATGACCGATGAAGAATTCAGGGATTGTTACACGCTACGAACAACAACAATATTTACTATTTTATAGTATCTGCGACTCGCCTAGTCATCTCCAAATATAAATAATTAACCTACCGCCAGTCCATGCGCCAGAGCGAGATAGAATATGTATCGCGAACTGGTTCATTCATTGGTATAAATTGTCCGCACTCTGAGAAATAAACATACTTTTATTGTCATCCATTCAACTGTCATGACTTATTATTTATCGTCCGTTGTCACTTTCGTTTTTATATATCCGCATTCCTGAGTCTATATTTATCACTACAAAATCAAGATCATCACGACAAATAAACATAAGCAACCCGCTATACTATGAAGAAGTTATTAGATATATACCACGTATGTTCTTGTATTCTAATGCATATGTTTCCTTGTATCATTCTAATATATGTACATTCTACCTCATACACGCCGTTTTTTGTAGATTAGCTCCCTTATATTTGGCATTAAAAATGTTTTACCGATTTTTCAACACTCATAACGTGACACCGCTCTGATATTGACATTGAGCTCGTAATGAGACGGAGCTCTTCTGCCTGAAGATAGTCTTGGAATAGAAGATAGAAACATGTGTAGCGGAGATTAATGTTATTATGGGAAAACAAAGTAATTTATATTTTATTTATAGTTAAGACAACATTCTGGAGGCTTAAAAGCATTGTAATTGGTTTTATCAAACACTGTTTATTCCACTTTATGTTTTTAGTGGAATAAACAGTATTTGATAGAACAAATTACAAAGTAATTTATTGTTAAATATTGTATTTGTAAAGTACAGGATAAAATAAATTTGAACAATTTTTTTATATGAATTGCGCAAAATGAGGAGGTTTTTTCCACACACAGTAGAATAGTTAGCAAAGTAAAAGAAGATTAGTTTATAAGTATCCAAGGATAGAATGCCAAAGTTACGATGGAGAATTTTGTCTTCTCGGAAACTTTAATGATACGTAATTAAGTTGAAAACGCTTATCTAGAGTAATAATTAATCGGATGTTCGGTAAAGAGAAACACTTTAGAAATTAATCTTTTTCTAACACCGTTCAAGTCTAGGAGAGCAAAGGGTAACTTTTGATTATACTAGAAATAAACTATGATATTAAGAATACACGTAAAAATACTAACTCCTGGTTAATTTTAAAATTTTTGTTAAAATGGCGTGGACACGAAACTAAGAAGTATTATCTAGAGTCAAAACTTTTAAGATGTTTATACAATATTTAGATAAAGCTTTATTTAATCGAGGTGTTTAGATAAGCGATTCTTAACGGGGTTAATATCACCATGTAGCGCGTTGATTATTAAAGACCAATTAGAACTTTCAAGGGGGGCATTGTGGTATTTATTAAACATTCCAAACATAGAAAAAAATCTCAACTCACTTGTACACGTCGTTTGTCTCATAATTGCTTTTTTTATTCAAAGTTATTCTATCTTCATCCCTAACGAGGTAATCAGAGAGGGCTCCAGAATTTCCTATCTCGACGTCAATTTTTCACCTATTCTTATCCATACACCGTCTTATGCCACTCCTACGATTTCTTTGATTACATTTCTTCTTTCAAAATATTATTCACTTGATCCAATCATACTTTTCTTAGTCTTCCCTTCTTCCGCCTTTCATTCAAATTTGCACTATATATTTATTGGTTTTGTTAGTTTTTTTTCATCCATTTGTTCCATAAGCCCAAACCATCTCAGAGTACTTTCTACATCTGACTCAACACATCAGCCTTAAGTTCACATTCATCACTATCACTTCATTCTGTATTCTTTAATATATTGTCACCCATGCATCCTTCTCAGTGCACATATTTCTTCGGCTTCTATTGGTTTTTTCCCATGTTGAAATTTCATTTCCATACATCTAAGTTGACACTTAAATTGATAATTTATAAAAAAAAGATATCAGTGAATATATTATGTCATAGTTTTTTGAGACTTTATATTAAAAAAACTAATATCAAAAGTCTCACACAAAAAGATTATTTTTTCTTTAATATTCCAGATTTTATAATAATTTTAGTTAATGATAGATAGGCTGGCCTCAATAATACCCGACGAATGGAGGAGATCTATGGAGTGCCTTCTTCCTTGAGAAAACCTTGACTACTATACGTGGAAGAGCTTGAGCAGACTCCGCGAAAAGGTGGGTCGTCAGACCCAGGACAACCTAGTCAAAAAGTCGTGGATGATTTGATATATCTATTTGTCAAAACTCTTCGTCTTCCTCCTAACTCAATCACAGGAGTGAGATCAGTTTGTTGAGTCCTCTCTTCAGAGTTGGAGACTATTGTTTTGAGATGAAATCCTAAACCAGACTGGCACCTTTTATATGCTTTTTTTTTTTTTTTTTTTTTTTTTTTTTTTTTTTTACCTGGCGAGTTTATTGCCATGTGGCAATCTCTTCCAACCAATCAGAAATATGTTTTTATAGGGCCTAAGTGTTAACCAGACTGGAATCCTATTTTAAAAAATCTGGGTTCCAGCGGGGATTGAACCCGCTACCTCCGGATCGGCAGACAGACTTTTTTGTTATCATCGGTAATCAAACCCTAATAATCCGAATGGAATATAAGTCTCTTACCAACTTGGCCAAGTAGGTCATTAATATGTTCCTGAAAACCCTTTATCTCCCCTTCTCTATCTAGTTCTGTCAACATTTTTACGTCTTTGAGGCTGTGCGTTTGGCGTTTTGGAAAGGCTCTTTCATTCGAAGTACTTCCCCTTAGTGTCAGAGTTTTCCAGTCTCAATATATCGGAAGAAGTTAAGTGTTGTATAAAAGTAGTAAACAAGTAAGTTTATAAAAAAAATAATGCGAATTATTAAGCCGGATTGTAAATTCATATTTGAATCACTCTTTTATAGGAATCTCTTCCCAATTGACCAGACACGAGTTACACAGATTAGTGACAATTGCCGAGGGAAAGGTTATAACGTTCATTAAAAAAAGAAAAAATTTCATATTAAAAAAGTAATGTTTTCATTTAAAATATTAAAAAAATTGAAAACCAGGAAAACAAAATATCACCAAAGGTTGGAAAAGAAGATCGAAATTGGGAAAGGACACGAAAATATGAACTATAGAGGAAAACATTATATTATTTAAGAGGGATGTGATAATTTTAAGTCGTTATTTGAAGTCGTTATTAATTTTAAGTCGTTATTTGAAGCAAGCTAACAAGAGTGAGAATATTACGGCAGTCGATAATTTGTTCTATAAGTAAACGTCATGGGCATTTAATTTTTTTTATATCGATAACGATAAAATATCTTATTTAGACATGAATATCAACTTTATTATATTTTTTTCTAAGTATTTTTGAATTGTAGAATTCGTCGAACCACGTTTATATTTATATTATATGTTTTACTTATTTGAAATGCCCAGATTTTCTATTTATGACTTCGCAAAGTTTAAGTGAAGGCTGTTTATTTTGAAACGGTTACTCAGAAATTCTAAATATACAATATCTGACTTTAGAGGTATCACGCAGAGATTTCGTCAAAGCCGTAGCGAGTTAAAATACTAGCTTTCAATTTTCTCAGAAATATTCACGAATTTGTTTCAAAATACGTTATATACAAGCCAACAGGACCACAGCAATCCTCTAATCGCTGCCCTGGGGGGCTCGTAAGAGTAAGTCCGACCTATTTTTCCGTTATAAGCACAGGCTTCCGAAGCATCATCTGCTATCTGACTAGTCAACCTACAGTATTAGCTGGGACGACCAAGGTCTGAATAAATGTTATGAAATGCAAGTACTTAACCTAAACGAGTGGAAATTAAGTAAGCTTATAGTAATAATATAGAAATGAGATAAGTACAGTACTCGACGGTAAGTAATACACATCGGGCTTAAGAAAGAGACTGTCGGCCATAATCAACTAACTTCGGCTTTGTAGAGCGTCGTCTCTGTCATTCATATACTTTGAACGCATTACTTTTTCATCGGATAAATTATGACTGTTATGTTATTTAGGTCGAAATTTGGGTTTTTCTTTTGAGGCGGATGTGAGAGCGGATTTTATAGTAGCAGTAAGATCGTCGATAGCAGCATCGATTGAGTCCATATCGGGAGAGTGGTTGGTATTTTGATATTATTGTCAACGTAGGTAGCAAAGTCACTCTACGAGGGGTTGCAACGTGGAAGAAGTGAGGGTTAAAAAGATGTAAAGCCATCCGTTAGGTGTAGTAGTATCGGATAGTGGTCGGATTGAAGTTGGTGTACGGTCGTGAGGTCAATTTGATGCAGGATATCATTATTGACGATGACTTCCGGGCGATTGTTACGATTTAGGGGTAGAGGGTGGGTGACGTATGCCCTTCCATGAAGTATATTTTTCGATACGAAATTTTTTCTAGTGTTCTGTCATGTGTGTCGGGATTATGACTGTGCCAGAAGAGATGTTTTGCGTTGAGGTCTCCCGCAATGATGGTGGGAGTATTATCAGCAAAGAAGGCGTCTAGTTCGGTGAAGAGGTATTCTTCTTCCTCTTCCTATACATCATGATCGGTTTGTTCCGCTTGTTCCCCTTCTTGTGACGTGGATTGCCAGCTGTCACGCCATCTCTTCGGAGGTCTTCCCAGTAATCTTCTTCCGGCTGTGTTCCTTTGAAGGGCGACCCATGAAAGTCTGTCGTCTTGCATTCTCTTTACATGTTCGTTCCAGTATCGCCTTCGTTGTCTTCCCCACCTGACGATGTCTTCCGTACTACACTTTCTCCTTATTTCGGTGTTTCTGATTCTATCTCTTAGTATGTTTCCGGTTATACATCTCAGTGTTTTCGTTTCCGAAGAGGTGATGCTTATATTTAACATTGGAGTCAACAGGGCTGAAGATGATGATGATGAAGGTTTTCGAAGAATTGTTATTGAATAACAAATACCTTCTGTTATTTAATATTTACATTAGAAATTTGTGAAATCCTTCAACATATTCAAATCACGAGAAACTGTTATTTCATATTTTTCGCAAAACACACTATCAATAGAATCCTTAAAATTTTATAAATCTCTGGGTCAAGACTTTTAAGAATAAACAAACATCTGAAATTGAGGTATGTGGGAAAATAAATATAATATTTATACTAAAATTTCGGATGCATGTGAGACTTTTTTATGTATTTATGTTCGTCTTAGTCCACAATTCGGAAAACTCCAGAACTACGGAACCACTTGAATTGAATTTTGAGATCGATTTCGTTATCTTCGAATACATGATTTATGCCCAATCGATCCAATAGGGCAGGATATTATGATAAAACTGTTTTTGTCCCAGATCCTGCGGCGTGAAATAGTCTGCTTCTTAATGTTGAAGATATGGGTGACGTTTTTTTTTATTTTTTTTTATCCCATTGGCACGGATTTCTCCTGTTACACAAAGAGGATCTGCTTCTAGCGTTAGCTTATTCGTTACGAAGAATATCAGCCAGGATTCTTCTCAAACTGATAGACGGTACCGAGAATATATCCACAGTGTCATTCAGTTGGTTCAATATCTCTATACCACGCGTGACTGAGTGTTTAGTCATGATATTTGTCCTGTAAGTTGGTATGTAGAACAGAGGGTGATTCCTTGCACGGCTATATTTATTAGGTACATATAAACTTAGTGCTTCTAGAATCGCGGAAGGGTTAAAGCAACCTTGAAAAACCTTAAGTAGGAATATGGCAATGAATTCTTGCCTTCTAGTGCAGCTTTAGGAAACAGTTAAGTCTAAAGTGTCCTAAGCAACCTTTTCAGTAGCCACATTTCAAATGAACTAATCGATTTAACGTGGATACTTTCAGGACTCATGTCTCAATACCATAGAGTCGAATTAATTATATGAAGCAATTTTTATAATATTTTTCTGTATTTCAGTTTGAAAATTTTCATTACAAATTAATGGTATCATACTCTCAAAAACCAATCTTGTTGTTTCTGGGCTGAATTTTATTTATATATCTGGGTTAAGTGTATCGGTTATAATACTGCCGGATAACTAAACCGTTTAACTCTCTCCACCTGCTAACCCTATCCAACATTAAGGATACTCCAGTAAACTCTCATCGAATAAATACTATCAGTAACGTTCCGATCAATGTGGTTTAAAATTACTAGAGTGGCAGTTAATGGTTGTACATGTTAGTAATAAATCTGCACGCTGAAAGAAAATATTAATTTTGCAAATTAACTCGTAACCAAACCGGAAACCTACTTTTTAAGGTAACATCGGAAATCGTGGCCTAAATCTCTTGAGTGGTAGACAAGATATTTAAACTAGACAACGGAGGTATTCGACATTTAATTTTTCATATTTTGACAGAAATAACTGTTATAAAGGGTCTTTCAAATTGAGCAGTTTTTTAATTATATTTTTGTTTAATACTTGAATACTCGTATAACACAATTTGCTTTGATTTCAAAAAACTTTTTATTGATCATTGAAGTATAATGTATGACATTTAAACACAAAAAAAAACAATATCCGCCAAATGTCCACCTCCTGCAGCTCCACAGATGTCCACTCTTGCGGCTGGCATAATTGCGCTCTAACTCACCAATAACGTGAATAATTTCGTCCTTTAGCTCAAAAATTGATTGGGAGTTATTTTTATAGACCTGGATTTTCACGTAACCACAGAGAAAACAGTCCAATGGTGTCAGATCGCATGATTATGGTGACCAATGAACGTTACCGTTTCCGGAGACTAAATGCACAAAATAATTCAATAATTTTAACGCGTTGTTGTATTTAATACGACTCCATTTTTATAAATGTCAAACATTACACTTCTTAAATGTCACAAGACCCAGGCAAATTCGCGCCTGTGTGTTTATTCTAAGAATTTAAAAACCCACTCAATTTGAAAGACCCTTTACATAAAAAAACGTTTATAAAAACTATCGAAATATTGATCCTGCTTTTTTTAACACATTTTATATTCGCTGAAAACGTTTTGCCACGTTTTCCAAACTTGTATCTACTAAAATACTCGTAATACTACTCGAAAAGATTATCATTGTGAATATTTTATCCTTCGTTCTATTTACTCGGTCAAACCTTTTCAATGATTCTCTCGTCATCTTAAGTACTGCATATAATTTCAACCCGCATTTTCTCCTAATGTCCTCATTCGTTTTTCTGTCATACATTATTTTTCAAAAGTTCTACGTTAGAATTTCATAAACTTAGATACTATCACATACAAAGCATCACGCCATTTCCCTGCTAGAGTAGACAGAGAAGACAGAGCACTAGACTTTCAATCCCATATATAATACATACATACACCATCTAGCAATTTCACTGTCGAGGTAGGCAGAGAGAGCACAGTGACATACGTTTCTAACTCAACACACATATTTAGCCTCTTCCACATTCATACACCTTCTCATAAAACCTGTACGAATTATCTGACTTTTCATTTCTTGTTATTTCGAATATAATTTTTGATCGAAATATACTTTCCTTGGTCTTACTCTCACACGCTTTTCATTCCCATCTGCACTGAACATCTATTTTGTTGGTCTTTCTTCATCCAATCATTCCACATACCCAAACTATCTCAATATACTCTTCTTCATCTTACTTAACGCATCAGCCTTAAGTTCACATTCATCACGCATACTTCATTCCGTATTCTGCCATACATTGCCCCTCCAAGTATTCTTCTTAAAACACGCATTTCTACGGCATTTATTCGGCTTATCTCAGTCGTTTTCCACGTTTACGTTTCACTCCCATACATTGAAGTTGGCACCAATATACTCTTAGGAACTATCATCTTAGCAGATGTTGATACTCTCCTATTTGAGTATATATGTTTTGGTGCCCCATTGACATTGTTTCCTAGCTTTAAAACTTTCAATCTTGACACACACATTTCGTCCTTTCCACTTTCATACACCTTGTCATACAACTCCTTCGACTAATCTTACTTCTAAAGTTTCCTTCTTTCAAAATATAATTAATTATCTTGATCCAATAATACTTATCTTGATATTCCTCTACCATGCCTTCCATTTTAATTGGCACTCTTTATTGTTTTATTGTCATTCTTCGTAAATTCATTTCACGTGGCCAAACTATCTCAGAATTTCACGAACCAAAAATAAATAAATTAATCCCTTATTTTTCTTCAATAAAATCAACGTTAATACATATATGACTTATAAGTTGTATTTATTTAATTTACTATAAAAATATTTAGCCAAACTTTGGGAGCAGATATATTTATTTTATTATCACATTTAAAATATCGCTAGCCATAATCATTGTGATTATAAAAGAAAGAAACAAAAGTAATAATACTTTCACAAAATACGCAGATTCCCATATGACCAAATGTAAACAAGTACAACAAAGTCATAACGAAGGACAGTTGGACTCTCCGAATTGGCTCTTTTAACACCCACAGGGAGTCTAAACGCTAAGTACAGTATACTTTCCTGATAGGTCTTAGACAGAATCCCCCCGGGGTTTAAGACTTAAAGACAACCCCCAAACAGTTTCAACCCTCCGAAATAGTGACAATCGATTAGCACTCACCACAGAAGTGGACGAAGGGAATCCATCAAGTTATTCAATTATGAAAGCGTCCCTTACTTCTGGAGAAGGCGGCTCACCCAAAAACCCCAGGGAATGTTTAGCATCAAACTGAAAATTGTGTACAAACCAGACCTATGAATACTTGCCACTCCGTATTGATAAGGAAGAGTTTCTTTCAAACAGGAACTGGGGGTTTAGTTACAAAGAGACAAAGGAATATGAACTTTAGTAACATGTTGACTTGGTACTTTTCAACGAATCGACTCCAAATTCAATTCGCTTTTCTTCAGGAATGGACCTTGGAAACACTATTGCGATAATGATAGTAAAGATGTTTCTTCAGAGGCAAGTTTAAATGCAAAGTGTTTTTTTTCTGATTGCTAAATGAAATAATTAAAAAAAATCTTATTGCGAAAAAAAAAAAATTACAACATTTTTTTCTTCTTGCTAAAAAAAACATAAGTTTATTTTTTTTACTTGTTGCTAAAAACGATTTTCCTTGTTGCTAAAAAATCACTTTTCTTCTTGCTAAAATCTGTTTTTTCTTTTTGCTAAACAATAATCTATCCTTGTTGCTAAACAAACATTTCTCTTCTGACTCAAATGCAATGTTTTCTTGTTGCTAAAAAATATTATTTATTCTTGTTGCTAAACAAACATTTCTTTTCTAGCTTAAAAGTATTTTTTCTTGTTGCAAAAAAAACATTTATTCTTGCTGCTAAACGAAATTTTTCGTCTTAATGTTTTGAAACAATAATTAAACTAAAATTATTTTGGTTTCTTGTTGCTATAAAACATTTTTTCTTTATTGAAAATTTATTGTTTTGTATTCCTGAAAAAACAATAATCAAAACGTATTTTCCTTAATGTTAAAAAACACCAACCAAAAGACATTTATTTCAATAAAATAATTATTCCGTTTTAAAAAAATTGAGAGCGTCAATACAATTTACCATTTTTTTTATAGAAACATACATTCCAAAACGCCGTTTGACTGTCATAGTATACACGTTAGCCGTGAGACCCACTTTTAGATTGAAACATACAGCCGAAGACCTCCGTAGCTAATCTTCCAGATCAGAGACTGCGGCTTCGATTCCCGTTAGAACCCGATTAAAAAAATTGATTTCGGTTTGGGTTTTACTCTACGACTCTTTAACATATTTCTAGTTGATTAGAAGAGTTTGCTAAATACGAACAAGTCCGCTAGATTGCATTTTATGAAACAAAAATGAAATACAATACGATACATATTTCGTCCCCTCGATATATGAATATGTTATAAACACTTTAGCACACAGTATCTTCGATTTTTCAAATTTAACACTTATCTTCTATCTTAGTTTTTCATTAATTTCTTATGAATGTTTCATATTTTGAACTGCCCGTAGAACCATTTATGAATGTTTTTCTTATGAATAGTTCATATTTTGAACTGCTCGTAGAACCATTTATGAATGTTACATATTTTGAACTGCTACTATAGTAGTAGAACCATTTTTTAGCTTTATTCGTACGCAGTGAAAAAAATGCGGTATTTTAATTTATGACAGAATGCAGAGTTAAATGGTTTCAAATTAATGTGAACTTAAGGACAATACATTTAGGAGAAATGACACTCTGTGACGGTTTGACTATGTAGAACAAATATATTAAGGAAGAACAAATGTACAGTGTGATTGTTAATGAAAAACATAGTAAATTATGGTCAGGCTTAGTAAATAATATAATGAAGGAAAGAAATATGACGTTACTTAGGGAAATTTTTTTCGCAGTACGAGAATAAAGAGGACACAAATTTCTCTAGGTAACTGTGATTTCTCTGACTACCCCGACTTGGAAACTGTGTGATGTTGTATGAAAAATACTTTACATGTAAAACAAGTGAATATTCCAGATTTTTTTAATGAAAAAAAGTTGCAATATAATACAAAACACAAAGATCTACTTAACATTAAACGTTTCTAGCTCCCATTCCATGGCCTCATCGAGGTAGAAACACGTGTCGTGGTGACAAAGAATAATTAGTGGAATATCAAAACTATATCTTATTAAATATTCTTAAATGAATTTCTAAAAAATTTGGCCCGAAAACTTAGAAACATAATTGGTTAATTTAGCTTTAATGCAACGTACACGCGGTGTTGAAAGTTAAACCGACGCGTTACCTTTAGACCATTCCTTTTTATTATAATACTTATAAATATTTATGTGGAAGAGAGTTGTGTGAAATTTAAACATCAAGCAGTATTTAATATTTGGAAAAAATATCTCAATAGTAGAATATATAACATTTTTATCAAAACCTGCTAAGATGATAGTCCAAAACAATATTTTATTATGTACTAACCTTAATGTATGGGATGAAAAATGGACGTGGAAACATATTGAAAAGAGCCAAACAAATGCTTTAAAATACATGGGAGGACAATGTATGACATAATAACGAATAAACGGATTATAAATCAATGTGAACTTAAGAAGGTATTCTACTCTAGAAATATGAAACAATCTTTTTTTGCATATTGTTAAATTTTAGACCTTTAAGAATATGTTTTCAGAAGGAAATTTTAAAATTCTTAATATTTACGAAGTTATAGCTATAAATGAGGCAGCAATTACGCCGCACCGGAATGACTCAGACAATAATCTCAAAAATTTAAACGCGTTTTTCTCGAAACAATTTTTTTCAAACTGGTCGACATAAAATCTCAAGTTTTAATAAACCGATTGCTTTCAAATTTGGTATAAAATTTTGATAAATGTTTTTATATCGTTCGTACCTTGAAAATTTCAAAACTTGTTTTTTTATTATTTTTTAAAAATGAAAAATTTGAAAACCAGGTTAAAAAAATTGTTGTTAAATTTTTCTTCAGACAGCCGCCATTTTACGAATTTTTTTTCTGTTTGGTACCAACTATAACGACATTATTTTTTATTAAGAAAGTGTGTATGATTTTTGTTCCAAATAACGAAAAGGCTCCAATCATGTCGACCAGCTCACCCCCTTCAAGACAAGAATATAACAGCTGATAACATTTTGAATTTTAAATTTTGTTTTTTCAAATATTTTTTTGTGGATTCTCAAATCATCAATAAACAAACTGTAAAAAATGAGTGACAAAAATATTTTTAGTTGTTTTTTTTATTTAGTCAGAATTTCCTCTTAAGAATGATGTGTTGAGTAAGGAGAAAAATAAAATTCTGAGATTATTTGGACACATGAAACGAATGAATGAAAAATAACAAAAAAAAAACAATATACAGTGCAAATGTAATGGGAAAGTAGAGAAGAACCAAAGAAAGTATGGTTGAATCAAGGGAATGATATTTTGAAGGAAGGAAATATAAGAGAAATCGTAAGAGCAGCATGAGAAAGCTTATGAATGAAGAAAAATGTATGTCGAGATAGAAAAGTCTGGAGATCTCTCTTCTCTGCCTACCTGAATAGGTTAACAACGAGTTGATATTCTACGTTCAGTATTTTTTTCATTTAAAAAAATGCATAAAATATTTTTTTAATTGTTAGACAAAATGAAGACAGAAATCATTTGGTGACTTAAATATAACAATCCCAAGTGCCAGTAGGGGAAAGGAGAGGATATTGGGAAGATGGATAATTGGATAACTAGAAAACATGCTACGTCACTGAATGGAAATATAATTCTTTTTGAGTCACTGTTAGATACACACCAAAGACGAAAACATGCCGATCATTGAATTTATTTCCTTCAAAATATATGATATTTTTTGTAATTTGTTTTATCAAACACTGTTTATTCCATTTTTTGTAATGGTATAACCCTACTGGTTTCAATGCTTTCCCCTCATCATCAGGGTAGCACAAACAAGAATGTTTGTGCTCCCCTGATGATGAGGTGAAAACCTTGAATCCGGTAGGGTTATACTGTTACAAAAAGTGGAATAAACAGTGTTTGATAATACAAATTACAATGTCTTTAAACTTCCACAATGTTAATGCCTTAACTATAAATAATATATAATTAATTTATATATAATATACAATTTGCGAATTATATTGATTTGAATCGAGCGCAGCGTGCTTAAAACACAACAAGCAATAAAAATGAACAAAGCCACCCCTCAGATAGGTAAGGGCGTGATGTCACCCTCCCTTTTTTATTTCCTCCCTCTTCCACCCCCTCGTTTCTAAACCCGACCACGCCACACGTGATTCCAAACTTGAACTGCTTGGCCGACGGTACGGCTGCTGTTCCCAAACGTCGAATTCAAACTGCCAACTCATCCGGCCTGTTGGGGAAAACAGACCGAAACCCGAAACTTTTACAAACGAACCATGATTTTGTATTATCTCGTTTCATATATTTCGGCCAACTCACGCTGACTTGCTTTTGTATACAGGTACTAATGTAAACGAACGCTCTTCGAGTATAAAATGAAAATATTATAAATAGAGATGAAATATTATATTTAGTGTATCTGTTAATCTGAAATATTGTATTTAGTGTATCTGTTAATCTGAAATATTGCATTTAGTGTATCTGTTAATCTGAAATATTGCATTTAGTGTATCTGTTAATCTGAAATATTGCATTTAGTGTATTTTTTACGTATATTTAGTGTATTTGTTAATATTTGCCATTCAGAAATGAATAAGAATTCGAATCATTCACATATAAACAGAATAAATTATTCAAATATGTTTTAAGGCTTTCGCGGTCCTTTAAATTAGTTGTATCTATTAGATCTTTCGAAATATTCAACAGCATGGTTTAGTTTATAACACGGTTTAGTTTCGATCACGATGCTTTTTATTTTCATCTTCAAGGCTATTTTGTTGTCAACTTTGTCATTAATGGAGTTTGTTTGATTTCAATGTTTTACTTATGGTGAAGACTATAAACAAGCCCTAAAGGTCAAATCTGCAACGTTTTCGAAACGTCGGCATCATTAGTCAAAGCACGCGGTAAGTGGTGAATATCTTATTTTGAGTTCCGGTCCAATGGTATGACACCATAATCTTTCATCGAATAAATTCTGAGTGTTATGTAATAGAGGTTGAAATTTGTCCTTTTTTAAGGAAACAGGAAAAGATGTGCCAATACTTTGAATCAATTCTGAATAACCTTATACTACATAATCAATTCTCATAACTTGAGCCTGGTGTATACTCCTTTATATATAGGAGTTCACGGTCATTATTCAAAAAGAACAAAAATCAATTTTTATTACGAATGGCACACTTTAACATAGCAAATTTATTATTGGGAGCATGACTGGAAGACAATATTGTATTTGGCCCCAGTCTTCGAATCTTTGTGTTTAGAACCACTGGAGTATGCTCGGAACTTGAGTTTTTCATTGCACGTGTTGACAATATAAACGCACGTGAAGACACAAAAACACCCACACACGGTTTTGATGCGTGCGAGTTTTGTTACAAGAAGAATGATTTTATTAGACTGCGTCTCTTTTTTGTACCCTTTGAAATCGAACCCGAAACACACAAAGTGTAAGTCAATCATCTTGCCAACTAGACCGCGAAGGTTGTCACAAAATCGATTAAAATGTATTACCGTTCATATGATTGTGTTGACAAAACAAAACTGATGCTTTAAAAATTATTTTCACTAGATTTCAGTTTATCACTGAGCGAGGCAATGGTTTGGATAAGAGTACTTTCACTGAGTGAGTGAGAATATTTTCAGATGGAGGTAAATTTCTGCTCGACTCGCAAGTAACTTGTTTGGACAAAATAGTATGTTCATTTGAAAAGATTTCAACCTGTCTAAAGAAAATATACTTCAGCCCAAAACTTTTACAAACAATAAATTATTTAATAATGCTTCATTTAATACATTTTGGTCCACTTATGCTGATTCACTATTGTGAGTCAGCATACGTGAACCAAACAACAATAGTTGTACTGGTATAAAGGTAAATGGACTTTCGACTCAAAAATGAGTAGACTCGAAATAGAAACAAAATGTATGCATATCATAACATACATAGCATTTTTGTTAGATTTTCCGTTCAAACTCACATAACACAACCGGGGAAAACTTTTTTAGAAATTTAAATAATACTTCAATTAAAATCTTCACTTCGTGAGCAATAAATTATTTCGAAGCAAGGTGGTTAATAACTTAGCGAACGAATGCTTTGAATAAAAGAGTATTTTCACTAGGTAAATAGGAAGTTTTTAAACGAAGGAGCATTTCCTCTAGTGTCATAATTAACTTAATTTGAGCAAAGGCATATTTTGAATCACAATACAATTTAATTTTGCTTCAAATATAAATATTCAAGCTAACTCAAATGAAATCACTCATACGAGTATTGTCCAATTACAAATTTAAAATAATGTTCCTCACAAACAGAACGAGAATATTCTAAATAGGTACAGCATTATATCTAAAAAAATCATTGTCACTTAGACAGGTACAGCATTATATCTAAAAGGTACAGCATTATATCTAAAAAAATCATTGTCACTTAGACAGGTACAGCATTATATCTAAAAGGTATAGTATTTTATCTAAAAAAAATCATTGTCACTTAGACAGGTACAGCATTATATCTAAAAGGTATAGTATTTTATCTAAAAAAAATCATTGTCACTTAGACAGGTACAGCATTATATCTAAAAGGTACAGCATTATATCTAATAAAAATCATTGTCACTTAGATAGGTACAGCATTATATCTAAAAGGTACAGCATTTATCTAAAAAAAATCATTGTCACTTAGAAATAAATATTTACTCTCATCTTAAACAAAAACAATGAAACGGTATTCATTTTTAAATTTTATTGATACTTTAATGTGCACTTTGACCAGGTAAGCGATAAAAAAAATCAAAAACAAGATTTATTTATATTCACTGGGTGAGCGAATGGTTTTAATGAAAGAGCATTTTCATTGGGTGAGTGAACATAATTTTTAATTGAAAATATTCATTAATTTTCTCTGGACTTGAGAGCAAATTGTTTGAACAAAGGTGCATTTTTACTGGGAAAGAATTGAGCTTGCAGGGGACTATAAAACTTGAATAATTAAGTATCACCTCGTTTAATTTATTTTGACAAACTCACCCTGATTCACTATTTTTGAGGAAGGAACGTATGTAAACGGCTAATCCACGAATAACATTAATTTATTTTATGTAAAGCAATTTTAGTATTTCGCTATAAATATGTTACATTGTTTACTTCAAAATAAAAATATCAATAAAACTGTATTATCTTTGAACTTTCACTGAGGCCTTTATAGTGCATTTTTACTGGGCGAGTGATTAAATGGTTCAAATGAACGAAAATGAAGGCATTTTGACTGACCCAAAAAGTGGATTATTCGAGTAAGGGTACATTTTTACAGGACAAGTTAGCTAATTGTCAAAAATAACCTGGATCCCTTATCATGTAATTTTAGGTTAGATTAGTAAAGGACACATGCTTCCTCAAAAACAACATTAAAAATAATATTATTGTAACTTTTAATTCTGCCTCAAAAAATAAAAAATATTTTTTGAAAAACACTCTTTAAGAGGAAACATTACAACATGAATAATGACAGAATTTACGAGTTAACCCTTTACTGACACAGGCGGGTGAAAAGGTCATATTTTCAACAAATGTTTTCTGGCGCAAGAGCATTAAAACAAACATGGAAAATTATAATTATGATTCGAAAAGATATATGGGCCATAAAATCTTGCAGAATCGGGAAATTGGGGGTTACAAATCAAACGACTAACCAATACTATGTCATTTTATTAAATGATATGAATTGACAATTTGAAGATTTATGAAACTAAAGTGATACATTTTATTCAAGACAAGGATTAGAGGGGAAAAAAGGAATAATTTGAAGAATATTGATACACTTCTGCTTATCTGTTTCGCAAAAGGAGATTTAGATAGAACATCGTCTTGACTCACTCTACTCTATGATGGGATCATCATCAAGGGTTGACAGGGTTTGGCATACAGTTTGTATATTTATTAATTTATTTTACATGAAAAGTATAGTATTTAGAAGTATCTTCCAGGTGAACAGTTCCACTTATTAAGAAATGCGATGATTGTTTCCCGCGTTGACTGTTGTAACAGTTTATAATCAAGCTTACGAGTGACAATTGAATAAGCTGTAATCCATTTGAAATGCGGCTGGTCATCTTATTTTGGGTGCTACAAAAAAGTATCACATTAATTCACTACTTAGAGACTTGAATGATTAAAGATAGAGGAAAGAGTTCAACATAAGGTTGGTGATATGGTGTTCAAGGCGATCAACAATCAGGTTCCAGGATTGTTTTATACTGGTGACATTTCCGAATTTCATCTGAGGTGAAAGTCGAGCACTGCGAATTCTTAAACTCTTCAGATTCCCAGCAGAGCTTTTGAGTAGCGGGACTCCTTCTTTGGAAGTCTTCTGTCTTCTTGAGGTTGATCTTCAAATTGACAAAGTTCTTAGTAGACTTGAAAAGTCAGTTATCTGACGTACACCATCTATAAGTTAATATGTTGAGCTAGTTAAAAAGCTTTCTCGAGGTGAACTTTATACTATATAATTACGTAAAAACAACGCTATATAATGACGTAAAAAAATATTGGCATAATATATAAAAAACAAGGCTGAGAAAAACAAGAAACTTCATATGAACTCTAAAAAAATAGGTATCTGGGTTTGTAGTCATTTGTAGTAACCCTACTAAAGTAGGCTTGTTTGTATCGCACTGAAAACAGATGATCATGAAACAATAAATTCACACTATTCACTGATTTCACAATAATTTCACATATTTTATTGATTTGTCGAAAATTCTCAATCATTTAATAAGTCGAGATATCTAATGGCGAGTGTGCACCACATGAGTCATTCCTTACCGTTCTGTATTAAATCAAATAAAATTCTCAATCATTTAATAAGTCGAAAAATCTAATGGCGAGTGTGCACCACGTGAGTCATTCCTTACCGTTCTGTATTAAATCAAATAAATTAACAGCCCAGGCAGATTGTATCATCTCAATAATCATATTTATATATAATCATGCTATTTTTCTATCGGAATAGGCAGATAACACAGAGCGCCATATTTTTATTACTCGATACACATCGTAAGCCTCTTCCACATCAACAGATCTCTTCATACAACTTCTACGACTTTTCTGACTGTCTACTTTTCCTTCTTTCAGAATATCATTCATTTGATCCAACCATACATTCCTTGGACTTCCTCTCGTACACCTTCCACTCACATCTGCACTTGTTTTGTTAATGTTTTTTTCATTTATTCGTTCCACATGCCCAAACCATCTCAACGTACTCTTATTCATCTTACTTAACGCATCACCCTTAAGTTCACAATCATCCCATATTACTTAATTTCGTATACTGTCATGCATTGTCACTCTTTGTACTCTTCTAAATGTACGCATCTCTACAGCATTTATTCGGCTCTTTTCAGTCGTATTGTCACTCCATGTATTCTTCTAAATGTACGCATCTTTACGTCTACGTTTCACTCTCATACATCAAAGTTGACACAAAAATATTAATGAGAAGAGTTTAATACGATCCGGTTCAAATTTACTCGTATACGTTTTAGTGTCCCATGTAATCAAAAACATATTTAAGAATTTGGGAACGTATAACACGTTTTACTCTTCAGTTCACTGATTATGCTTCGTTCAAGCTTGGTTATGTTGTCTCAAGTCAGTTTTTAACAACTTTTTAGCGGATATGTGAGTGTGTGTGTACTTGTGGATATGTGTAACTTTGAGTGAGTTAGTGTATATTATAAAATAATAAAATAAACACCTTTTTTTCCATACTCTCCCAACATGCAACAAAACTTTCCCAACATGCACCAAACTCCTTCATTATATTGCTGTTATATTACAATTTATGAACAAATCTATCAATTGAAAAAAAAAAACTGAGATGCTGTCACTTGAGAACCTTTGCCAAACAAATTATTTCCCACTTGATTAAAGCGATGACCTCCGTTGCCTTATTGGTAAGACGTGGCCGTGATTGCGGGTTCAATCCCCGTTGAAACCCAGTTTTTTTTAAGGGATTCCACAAAGTGACATACCACATCCTTGTTTTGCCCTTTTTGAAATATTAAACTACTCAGTTATGTTACTGTAATAACTCCTCTACTTTACGAATAATAATTAAGAGACTGCTCACACAGTAATTTAGGAAAAACCAAATAGTAAAAGAAACTGTAGTTATTGAATTATAAGGCAATAATTGTCCATGTTTCACATCTAATCAACATATTTGATCCGAATGATTAACCGAGTTAATACGAAATATTGTATAATCTCAATAGATATTCTTCTTCTTCTTTTAGTGTCATGTCAGGTCCCCCCAACGTTGAATATCACCTGAGAGTAGACATATTTGTCCCCGGCAGCCCGAAAAAGATCCCCAACGCTCCTTATACCAGTCCAATCACGTATATTGCGGAGCCAGAAGATTTGCCTCCTGCCAACACCTCTTCGACCCTCTATTTTGCCTTGGATGACCAGGTGCAGTAATTTGTACTTTGCTCCTCTAAGTACATGACCCAAATAGGGTACCTTTCGAATTTTAATATTAGTCAGCAGCTCCCTATCAACTTTGGCTCTTTGAAGAACCCTTGTGCTGCTGACCATATCCGTCCAGGATATCCATAGCATTCTCCGGTGCATCCACATTTCGAATGATTCCAGTCGGTTCATACGAGTACTACCAACTTTGAGGGTTCATGATTCCACTCCATGCAATAACACTGACCAAACGTAGCATTTGACTAACTGTTGTCTAAGTTTCAAGTTAAGATTATCATCGCAGTATACGCTTCTCATTTTATTGAAAGCCGCACGAGATTATATTAGTACAATCAATTTAAAAAATACCTTTTCTTCAGTTGTATTATAAATGAAAAAGATTCAAAATATCTTAAAGTGAACAATATAACTTTATCCTTGGGTGATTTTCCCACCCTTACACTAGATTAGGATTTACCGTCACAGAATATTTTGTCCAAAAACAGTTCCCTTTAACAGAATGGTAAATTTCCGGCGTTTGACAATAACGAGTCAATAGAGAATGCATTTTCATTTACGAACCAACATATTATATATAAGCAATAAAAAAATATATGTCTACGTATTTACACAAATATAACTAGAAAATAAAAATATTTTGCGTCGAGATTTCAACGATTATGCAAGCGAAACATGGCCATAAAAAAATAATAATAAAAGTTCAATAAATTTGGTAGAAATGAAAACGATGTGAAAAGAACGTGTAGAAAAATTATTTATAACAAAATAAGGACATTAGAAGACAGATGAATAATAGAGTATTGAGATGGTTTGGCCTGGTAGAAAAAATGAGTGATGAAAGGTTTACAAAAATACTCTATTAAGTACAAGAAGCTTGGGAAGATCTAGAAAATTATGTCATTTTCAAATAATCAAATTCTAAGAAAGAGAGAGAAGGAAAACAGTATTTATAATTTGAGAATATGTAAGAAAGTAATAAACATGGTAGAATATACATAAGAAGGTATATGGATGTGGAAGAGGCCAAATATGTATGTTATCTCGAAATAAGAAAGTCTGACAAGTACACACCACGTCAACCACCGCCCTTCGCCTACAGCGCTTCTTTTCTAGTCATACTCCTGATTTTGTGAAGTTCTGTACTTAATCGTATTGTATTAGACTTTTATTATATAATAGAGTTCAACCTGACAAATTTATTGCCAAATGGCGATCTCTTTAAACCAACCAGAAATATATTACAAAGACTTCAAGTTGAAACCAAACTGGAACTTAAAAAAAATCAAACCCGTCACCCCCGGGACTGGATGACAAGTGTGTACCGGCTGGCCAGTGACGGTGGTCACTACATCATATTTATATTATATGTAAACATAACAAAATTTAAAAATATACTCGTATTTATCATCGAACAATATGAAATCGTCCGTTCGTACGTCCGTGTATATCAATCGGTGTTGCCATACTTACGATTTAAAAGTAATGTCACAAAACAATTTTATTTTACAAATATTGTTTGACAACTGAGGAGGTAATATTAAAAACAGAACATGTTCACCAAATCAGAGTGTTGGGAAACCGCAAAAAAATGTTTGCATTAAAATTTTATGACATAATAATTCATTGTAAAAATGTCTGAAATCCTTAAAATCGCTTAAGGTGACTTGATTTGTGGTTTTAAATCGAATCATAATAATTAAAATTAGTTATTCTAGTATAAAATATGGACATGATCCTTTTTGAGTGAACAATTCTACTTTAATCTTTTTTGATTGAACAGATCTGGGACATGATGTTTTTTGTTCGATTTCAAAAATATTATACAGGTGCTGCATAAAGTAAAAATAAAATAATTGGGTAGAGTAATTTATTTTAATTTAAATCAAATAAAATTAGTTAAGTGTTACAAAATAAGAATAAATATTTCTATAAAACTATAAATATATGTAGGTAGATATATAATGACATTACACTGGACGTACGCTGCACGTACGCTGCACTTACACTGCACACTGCACGCACGTACTGTATATTGACATTACACTACATGTACGATTTAAAACTGACAGTTGCTGGTGAACTAGTATGAAGTTAGACACAATAGGAAAGCTATGATTGGTCAATTCGGACATGATCTTTTTTGATTGGTTTGAAGCCTGGACAAGATTATTTTTGAAATAAATACTGTTTTTTTATTACGATTTTAAAATGATTTATGTGCTTTTTCATTGAAATGAAAATTTTAAACTACTCCGTACCATCGATAAGAAAAAAATCTGCTTTATCAACTAATTTTTTTGTATCCGATGGACGTGATCTGTTTTTAATATATAATATATATATAATTATAAGGCATAAAATAACTATGGTAAATAATGTATTCATTTAAAAGAGATGACATTTTTTAACAGAAAAATATACATACTCGTAATTAAAAGATAAGTTTTTAATGAGTGAAAATACTTTATTTGTACAACTTTTATAATATGAACACTCAATTATTGTATTACTTTTATAATATGAACACTCGATTATTGTATTACTTTTATAATATGAACACTCAATTATTGTACTTAGAACTTTTATAATATGAACAATCAATTATTGTATTACTTTTATAATATGAACAATCAATTATTGTATTACTTTTATAATATGAACAATCAATTATTGTATTACTTTTATAATATGAACAATCAATTATTGTATTACTTTTATAATATGAACACTCAATTATTGTATTACTTGTATAATATGAACACTCAATTATTGTATTACTTTTATAATAGGAACACTCAATTATTGTATTACTTTTATAATATGAACACTCAATTCTTGTATTACTTTTATAATAGAACACTCCCATAGGCCTCTCGCACACTCTTTTTGTTTAAAATAATAGACATGACCAACCAGGATGAAACATTATATGAAAATGTTAATTTCCAACGGATATCGGTCTCCCGGACTGGAAGACAGGTGTCTGTAATGTATTTATTTACAGATGGTGCACAAAACACCTATAGTTCGGAAATTCTAGGATGAGTCCTGTGACAGCTCACAAATTTGCCCCAATACAACCTTATGTAATGTATTTACCTAAATAACTTGCTATTTATTAGAATTGAGGCTTATATTAAAGTTGATAAAATAATTAAAATTACTGAACATCGTTACAAGGTTGTATTGGGGCAAATTTGTGAGCTGTCACAGGACTCATCCTAGAATTTCCGAACTATATCAAGGTCACGGTAGCCTTCATGTTTCCTACTTTATACTTAGTTAAAATTTCTCCAACTTTTATCATTAACATACATAAGTTTTTTTACTGTTCGCAATACACCATTTAAAATTAATACTATTTTCTTTAAAGGATGAACCGTACAATATAGGTACATAACATTTATTAAAATCCTCCATTTGGGATTCTTCAACAATTATGACGAATCGGTTCCTTAATTCATACTTCAACAACAAGACAATCTCTGCTGACACTTGATGTTTCCTTTGCGCGTTCTTAAATGTTTCGAGAAAAATATGGATTGTGGATTGACTCGTCCATGCAAATATGCATCCTGAACTTGTTTGTCGCTCTACCGGAGCACAGGAAATTGTGTTTCTATCCCCGTGAAGTCTTCAGGACTTCAACAATTTTCTTGGCGGAAATGAAAACAAATTTAAAACATAAACACATACCAACACATCTTTTTAGAGCATCCAAATATTAGAATTAAAAAAATTAAAACCGTCAAAAAATTTTTTTGAAGAAACCAAACCTAAAAGTGTAATTAATAAAACATACAAATAAGATTGAGTACTTGTCATAAACTAACTAATTAACCATAAAATTGTTGTATGTTGAAGGATTTATTAGGTGTTAACATTTGTTGTGTCCGTTTTTTTTTTTCAAATTTAAAAATGAGCACCAAAAGTGAAACAAAATGGTAAAGGTTATACGTCATTCGAAAGAAATTTTTCTGCTCTATAAGATATTGTATTTGCTTTTACGTTACATAGTTTATTTTATTTATTTACAAACCTTCAAAACGGAATGTTAAGTATACGAAAGTGAGCATTTTCGATACCTCCTTCTGTTCGCGTTCAATCGAGGTAAAAAAGCTGCCAAAGCTGCTCGCGATATTTGCAAAGTGTACGGCTATGAATAAAAAGACAGCTCGTCGATGGTTTTTGAGTTTCAAATACGGCATTTTCGACCTGAAAGACATGGAACCTTCCGGACGACCAGTGGACTTCGATGAGGACCGCTTAAATCATATTATTCTTGAAAATCCCTTTCAAACCACCGTAGAATTGGCTGAGTAGATGAAGTGTAGTCACATGACTGTATACCGTCATCTTACAGAAGTTCGGCGCTTGGGTTTCACATGTTTAGAATGAAAACAACAAAAATCAATTTTTGAACGTTGATGAAGGAGGTGTCGAAAATGCTCACTTTCGTCTACTTAACATTCCATTCTGAAGGCTTGTAATCAAATAAAAATAATATATGTAACGTAAAAGCAAACACAATATCTTGCAGAGCAGAAAATTTTCTTTCAAATGACGTATAACCTTTACCATTTTGTTTTACTTTTGGTGCTCATTTTTAAATTTGAAATAAAAACGGACCCAACGTATGTTAACACCCAATAAATTTTTGATATACAGGTATAGAAAAAAAGTACATAAAAACCAAAAGAATTTAAAACAAAAAAAACGAATCTTTTGCAAGGTTTTTAATAAATATTTTTTTCTTTACTTTTTCCAAAAGAACCGTGTATGAAATTAGTCAGGACTTTTCCACAAAACATATTAATTATGAAATTAATAATACCAAAGAATTAAATCCCTATTAACAGTGTTTATTTTACGCACAGTTCCGTCATGACAGCAGTTTAGCATAAATGTTTATTTTACGCACAGTTCCGTCATGACAGCAGTTTAGCATAAATGTTTATTTTACGCACAGTTCCGTCATGACAGCAGTTTAGCATAAATATTTTAAATTTTCCATAACAAAAAAACACTCAATTTTCTCTCCAGTCAATTCAGCCACGTCCGTCCTAAGCTCCGACTGTGTGAAATTAAATATGTCCACATCCGAGTCAGTAGAAGTCGATGTTACTTCTAAATTTAGCTACGTTGAACAAAGCAGGTATTCTAAGACAGCGAGAGAGAACACTTAAATACATACGTTACAAAGTCGCAGCTCAGTCCACAAGACCACTTATAAGGAAATAGAAGATCAAAAGTAAGTCTACAAGCCTCAAGCGATCGTATAAGAAAAAAGATAATCTATCCAAGAACACTTCTTGGATCTTTCTTCTTATCAATAAGTAGAAAACTTAGCAACCCCTCCCTATAACACTGACACCTTGATAATCCCACTGGGGCGTCTCAATTAAACCAACATATAGCTTATAGTTACAGGAGAAATAAATAAGGGAAGGAAGGAAAACCAGGAAAAGGACGATTTACAACTAAAGTAAGATGTGATGTTTTTTAATTCACTTTAAGAAGCACATCAAAGATGATACGAATCTTATATCACTTGGTGACTGGTTCTAGAGTCTTACAGCATAGACAGTAAAAGATGACGTGAGAAATAAAGAGCAATGACTGTAAAAAGAACAGGACTAATTAACACGTGTAAGATTTTTTCAAGGTTAAATCAGTTTTCTGTAATGATAACTTGAATGTGTAACTTCTACAATGCATGATTAAGTGCTTTATATGGCATATTCCACTTTATGGTGTTGATACATTTACTTCACTTTGGAAATGTGGATTTGTCACAGAATGAAGGGAAAAACACTATCTCTTCAAATTAATATTGATTGACCAAAATGAGGGTTGATTTGGAATCGGTATGCGTTTGTCATGGTTACGCAACATTAGCGCATGGACAGGTCCAGACAGTCGAGGAGCAATTTCGTGTCGCCAGAGATAGAGATATTTTTTGAAGAATGATCGCCAACATCAGAAGGACCAGAGACGACACATGAAGAAGAACAAGGAAATCGAATGGTAATCTCTATAGTTTAAGTAGTTAAGAAGATATTACAAATGAAAGTAGATGAATATTGTCAACGAGATAGGAGAGGACGGCGGGACAGCATTTGAAAAGTTTGTCACAATTAACCAATTGAGAAATATGTGATTAGTTGTGATATGATCGTATTTTCATAGGTTAAATATAAAACATGCACAAAAAAATGGGTGATTTCATTTCATTTTATTATTTTTATTTTTTATTTATTTTTATTCAATAAAGTAATCTATAATACAAACACTTGCCAAAGGCTACACCTACATACAAAATTATATCTTAAACACTAATATAATTTCTATATTATAACTGTTAACTTACTTAATTTCCTACATGTAATTTTTTTTTTTAATAATTTTAATATCTATTTATTTTAATCTAAAGTTTTATCTGCCAATTGCGTAAAATTGTAGTTATTCTGCAGCCACGTGAATTCTTCTTATCAATAAGGTACGATAAATGCATTGATGGAACAATTAAATCAATGAAGTTTTTTTCTTTAAAATCTTAAATATGTAATATGTTCCCCTGTTACGTAAGTCTACTTGACTAAATTTTGGTAATATTTTGTTATATATAATGTACATTTATCGAACTTTTATGTACTTATTTACTTATATAAGATAAACTCACACAATTAACTTGGATAATGATCCATCTTTGGTGGTTGCTTTTCCTCATTTCTCCTAACACTTCTGGCAAACAAATGGTAGTGAACCATTTAAAATTGACTGTACGAGGTTCCACTTAAGACACTGTTGCGACCTGATCATTTATACCGAAGAAACAAGCAACATTTGCTTCGAAGTGCTTCGTGCGCGAACAACTTTTGTTGGATTTGGCTCGCCTCGAAAGACCCATACAGTCGACTGCTGTTTAGTTTCTGGCTCATATGCATAGATCCATGATTCGTCGCCTATCACAATTTAATACACGTCTTTTGAAGCACCGCGATCGAATTTTTTCAACATTTCTTTGGACCAATCGACACGAGCCTTTTTTGGAGCGATTATCAAATTATGCGGTATCCAACGCGAACATATCTTTTTGACGGCCAAATATTCATGCAATATTGAATATATGCAAATGGAACTTATGCCCAAACATGCCTCAATGTCACGATAAGTCATATGACGATCTTGCAATATCAGTTCACGCACAGCATCGATGTTTTCTGGCACAACAACCGATTTTAGATCACCTTCACAAAATTCGTCCTGGAGCAAACTACGACCACGATTGAATTCCGAATATCAGCGAAACACAGTGACCCTAAATGGGACTTTATCAAGAAAAGTCGAAATGAGTTTATCGGCTTACTGTTGTTGAGTATCATAAAAAATCATCGCACGAAAATGTTCACGATTTAATTCCATTTTTGGCCGAGATGAATTTTTCAAGTTACTGTAAACAACACAAATAGCACTCGTATGACAAAACTTTCTCAGTACGTATACCATTAAAAACTCCAAACTTTACGATGCTGGTGTCAGATTTGACGTATCTATACTAATGTGGACATATCTCAAAACTTAAGTAGCAGCCCTCGTATTAAATAAATTAAGAAATAAAATAAATAAGAGATGAATCATTTTATGATACTGTATGAATTATACACCTTAATTTTTTAACCTTTTTAAATGTTTGTTTTTTGTATATCTTCAATCTAAAACTTTAATTGTGTCGGCAAAAAAATATTATTTTTAAAATTTCCCGAGTTTCGGACTTTCTATTCATATGGATCCTGTAGTATTATATTTAAATGAAGGTCTGTTAGCCTTATATATTCTCTAGTTTAGTGCTACAAACGCTTTTACCTTTGTGAAGAAGATATCATTCTTCCCTTAATTTCTATCCCGGAAGCGACCCGTGGTGAATTGCGAATTAGCCGCCCCTTACTATTGAGACGTTAACCCTTCATAAAGGGCCTTTCAAATTGAGCGGTTTTTTAAATTCATGAATAAAAAAAACACAGATAGCGTCGCGAACTTGCCTATGTCTTGTAACATTTTAAAAGTGTAATGTATGACATTTATAAAAATGGAGTCGTATGCAATACAACAACGCGTTCAAATTGTTGAATTATTTTATGTATTGTAATCTCTGAAAACGGTGATGTTAATTGGCCACCAAGATCATGTGATCTGACACCGTTAAACTATTTTCTCTGGAGTCACATAAAAAGCCAGGTTTATAAGAATTACCCCAATCAATTCTTGAGCTAAAGGATGAAATTATTCACGTAAGTGGTTAGTTAGAACCGCAATTATCCCAAAACATCTGTGGAGCTGCAAGAGGTGGACATTTGGCGGGTATTGTTTTTTTTGTGTTTAAATGTCATACATTATGCTTTAATGACCAATAAAAAGTTTTTTGAAATCATCAAGTATTAAAAAAATTTAATTAAAAAAAACCCGCTGAATTTGAAAGGCCCTTTACCATTGGACAAGGCACTTATTTTTTATATTGTTTGAAAGAATGTTGAGTATGTTCTTTTTTTATTAATTCATTTCAATTTCATTTATTTTGTTTTCATTGTGGTTTTCAGTGAAAGGTAAGAAATTGGCTAATCACCTTAATTATAATATACTACGCTAAACTTATTATGAATGAATCTTAATACCAGTAAAACAAAACATCAACATAGTGTTTCTATTAAATTGAATGAAATCGTATATGTTATAGATGGATTATTTTAAAATAATACAATATTGTTTATCTGTTGATTAGCGTACGTCCAAAAGCTATTCCAACAAATGGTCATTTAATCAGAAAAAAAATCACATCTACAATTTTATAAATGAAATATTCAATAAACTTGCAAGGATCTATTATGACAGTCAATATTACACAATTTTAACAGATGTAAATATTTCGAAGATGGTAATACATTGAAAAAAATATATTTCAAACAAATCAATGACATTTATTCGTTTAAATTACACTATAATTAGTTAATTAAACATTCCATTCTATAAAGAGGATGATTTGTGCCAATAGCAATTTGAGGGGAATACAGCAGTTTGAAAATATGTGATAACTACTGTAGTTTTAAATATTTAAAGAGTTTAGAACAGTTAATTCAGATATGTGACTATAAATAAATGATGAATTAAGTGTGAGAAGATGGAACGTGTTGAATGGAAGGGGAATATTTATAATTGAATAAAGGTTGTATGCGGTGTGCAGAGGACACTTAAAGAAAACATGGTCGAAGGTCTCTTCATCCATTCCACACATGCATGTTGGGGTTTTCTTTTGTATGAATTTTATAAAGGTGGCTTCCTATCAGACAGTGGCCTATTCTTATCCTACATATGACAGACACAATTCGTTTGGACAGGTTTATTTTGTGGTACCAAGATTTATTAGGTATTTTGACCTGAATATTCCTCTAGGCAGCACCCTCTTTGGTACTAGATAGTTCCCAAGTCTTTGACCAACTGGTGAGTAAACGATTTTTCACCTGCAGTATTATGTCCTGGGTAAAAGTTATATAGTTTAATGAGGAGGAACCGGAATCTGTTGCATATTGCGCCACCCGCTCTGCGATTTCATTTCCGCATATACCCTGATGAGTGGGAATTCACACAAATGTGATGGTTCTTTATTCTGAAGGGTGAAAAGCAAGACTCTGATTACACATAAAAAATTATCAGCTAAATTTCAAATTCAAGACGAGTGTTTTTTTAACGCTACTAAGAGGGTCTGAAAATATAACAAAATCCTAAGAATAGGTAGAGGGATGGAAAAAAGGGCTTTTTTTAAAGCTGAACATTTAAATGTGTACTCTGAACACTTAACTGGCAGCTGAAAAAGACTACTCAAATACGAGTATATACTATACTTAACTTGAAATACTTAAACTGCGCACCTCATCATATAATAAATACCTCTCAGAAAAACACGGCTAAAAGATGGTACTTTTTATAATCAGTGTATATAATTAAAATGTGTTTCTTAATGTAGCATATTGTTACTTATTTTTTTTGTAACTACTTAACATAATGTTTTATTTTTAGAGTTCCACTGGAAGTGTTAAACGCGTTTTTAGGGTTCCACTGGAAGTGTTAAAGAAGAGATGTCGAATGAAAGATGGAATCTATTCAAGAAAAAGAATGACATAATGGAAGAGCAGCGCGAAAGAAGAAATGCAAGTCGACGAGTTTAAAATATGACTGAAGAGCATTGTGAACTAATACAGGGGTGGGCTGCGGAGCGGCCATAAGTGGATCCCTTATTCCAATATATGTCCAAGATAATCTTGTGGCTGGACCAAGACGTATCGAAGAAGAGATGTATCGAATTAAAAAAATCTTTTTATGCGACTTTGCATTATGTAGGAGTAGATTTTAAGTATAACAAAAGATTGAGGACGGTGAAAGCAATCAAATACGACCGACAATGAACAGGAGTAAAATAAGAATTTTAAGTGCAATGTAGATCTTCGACGCCAGTTGTATTGAATAACACTTTATGCAGTATAACCTGACGGATTTAACACTTTATATAGTATAACCTGACGTTCAGTATAACCTGACGGATTTTTTGCAATGTCTTCAAAGCATCATAAAAGATGTTTCAAAGACTGAAAATCTAAACCAAAAAAGACGGAAGACAAGCGTCATACCAATTAGATATATAAACATGATAGATGCCTTCAAAACGTGTAATGTTGGAGGCGAATGCTCTGTATCCCACAGACCGCGAGACCTATCTACGTCGCAATCATCTTTAAATAAGAAATTACTAAAAAGCTTTTGACAACATGCAAGAAAAATATGTTAACATACTTTGAACAGGTTGCCAGAAAGAATAACGAAATATCCGCCTAGTATTCGGAGTTTAAGGATACCTATGACTTCGGTCATATATATTCTTTAAAAAAAAGAAAAGAAAACATGTCGGTGTGCTCCGATCATCTCACTTCAGATGTGCCATCGTATCCAGTACAGTGGCGTGGCCGGGGAATTTGCTGGTGTGCAGCTGCTCATTCACTTTAAAAAAAAACATGGCACAGTTTCGCGTTCCTATTCATTTGACGTTGAGTTTGCGAGGGGATCCTCGACTGCGAGGCCCAGCAATCACCAATCCCTTTATTCTTTGCTTTTACCAAAGCTCATTGGCTCATTTTCAATGACATTTGTTTTGTCCAAATAGAATGTAAACAGAAATTGTTAAAAGAAACATTCCTGACACACGCCTCTTGGACTTTTCACTGCAGATGTTTTTGTCTTACTAACTTAGTATTTCTGTCTTTATCATTAACATGAGCATATTTTAAAATTTAATCTGTGTGTCGTATTTTTTTTAGTTAATCCAAAAATCACACCAACAACGTGTCATTCATACGTTCAGAGTTGTGAATTTCTGTCATAAAATGCATAAATTGATAAATATTATCGAACTCAAAAAGTTTATGATTCATAATCATTATTAAACGTTCACTTCAACGCAAAAATCTATGGATGGTAATTAATAACTATGAAAAATACCTGCAATAATGAAACGAATATTTTACATAACCAAATAATTAGCTTCATAAATTAGTTGAGATATTCCTTTCAAGTTGTACTAGGTTAGTTCAAAACAAATTAAACAGCCTGGAATAAATCGTCTTTATAATAGATGACCGTAGTTAAGGGATTGTTTCAAAGGCAAACAAAAGAATTGTTTGGCTCGCACTACAAGTAATGTCACAGATAGTGACTGTAACTCCTGAAACTTTTGTCTTAATCTTGGCTAAAAATCTATCGTGAAATGCCAAATTCTCCGCTAACCTTATTGTGGTTCGTCTTTAGTAGTTTTGCTTCCAGATATCATCAGAACAAATGGGGAGTATTGCAAGACTTTTTTTTTAAGTCAAGTGCTCTATTATTTCATATGAATACTGCATACATAACTATACACTACACTGCACGAAATGTCAAATTTGTTACTATCATGTATTGAAAGCTCTATAAATTTGTTACCATCATATATTGAAAGGTCTTCAAATTTGTAACTATCACATATTGAAAACTTTACAAATTTGTTACTGTCATATATTGAAAGTTCTACGAATTTGTTACTATCATATATTGAAAGTTTTACAAATGTGTTACTACCATTTATTAAACGCTCTACAAATTTAATACTATCATATATTGAAAGCTCTACAAATGTTTCTTTATAGTTAATCTTCCTTGGAAAGTTTTTTTACCAAATATAGTTTTCTAAACATATGCAGATTCGGACGATTACCTTATACAGGGTGGCCACAGAAAGACAAACAGCATTTAGTTTTGTTTTCGCTCCCCTGAAGATGAGGTGAAAGCCTTGAAACCGGTAGGGTTATACCGCCACAAAAAGTGGAATAAACAGTGTTTGATAAAAATAAATTACAAAGACTGAAAGGTTTGAAAAAGTCATAACTTGTTCATTTTCAAGCTAGTTCATTTTCAAAAATCCAAATGGTCCAAGCTTTACTACCCCAAGATACTCAGAAGCGCCTGCAGAACAACTTAATAATGAGTGATGAGACTTATTTTCATTTAAACGGGTACATCAACAAAGAGAACTGCGGATTTTATGATACTGAGAACCCCAGAAAATTACATCAGCATCAATTGCATCCCTAAAAATTCACTGTTTAGTGTGGTATTATGGCTGAAAGAGTTACCGAACCCTATTTCTTTGAAAATGAGGAAGATCAGCCAGAAAGAATCAACGGGGTCCTGTAAAGGACAATGCTAAATATTTTTCTAAGAATATAATCAGGGGGTATGGTTCCAACAGGATGGAGCTACTGCGCACAGTGCCAGGACGACGATGGACCTCCTGCGAGAAACTTCTTTCAGTGGCTACCCTTTATTATCTTATCGTAGTCACCACCTTCTACTCAACTTATTAACATTTACTTTGTTATATTTTTAATTTGTCCATACTACTCGGTTCGAATCCTGAATTAGAGCGTTCTTAAGAAGAGTTTTCTCTCTAAACAGCGCTGTATAAATTGTCTTTTTGATATTATTATTTTTTGTAAATGGATTATTATGAAAAGATTTTCTTTTGAAGAGAATGATAATTATATTTTAATATTTCTTATTCAATACAGTGACTTTGTGGCCCAGATGGTCAGATGGAAGTATTCCATCCGGAGCTTAAGGATCGACTCCTGTGATACTAAAAAAGTAGTCTAAAAGGATCCCAGATTGCTTTAAAAGTTCGTCTCGTAACAATACTCACACGTGATATATATGTGTGAATGTTGTTGCCTGTTCACGTTGTGCAGTATTTCCTATACGTAAGTTGACGAACTGTAAGTTACTTGCTTACTCTAGTAATTCTTAAACTGAAACATTAGTTATTTGTTTACTCCAGTAGTTATTAACCCTAACCTCTTCAACATATGCCCACCTTAATTCAGATATGTTGAGAAGTACCATATAAATTAAATAATTACAAAGATAGTGTTGGGTTCATCTTGAACAAAATTTATGTCAAAAAATGTATTTTATACTCTGTAATTAATTTTATCAAACACTGTTTATTCCACTTTATGAATAAAGTGGAATAAACAGTGTTTGATAAAACAAATACCAATGTCTTTAAACCTCCACAATGTTAATGTCTTTACTATAAATAATATCGTATACTCTCATTTAAAAAATACCTTTAAATGACATGAATCACACAAGGGACTTGACCAAAACAAAAACGGCAGAAAATTAAAAGAAAATACGTTTATGTCATCGTCAGGAAAATACGACGTATCTGTCAACAAGAATGTTAACACTTGCTTTACTGTGCTAAAAAAATCCGCCAGCCACGGTGCTGGACACTAGGCGTCCAGTGAAAAAATGTGTGTTTTGAATTAAAATTATGCAAAATCTACAAGGTTATTTTTGTAATAAGCTAATTATATGTGGTATATCAGCGTAATTTAAGATTTTTATCAGTGCCGTATGTAAAATATATTAAGAGACAACTCGCACATGGAATGGCGTTTTTGAACAAATTTTCTGATATTTATATATTCCGTAACTTGGTGGATAAATTGCGGATCGAGCTCATTAAAAGCATTGCCAGACAAAATTCATGACAGGAAAAGTTAGGGCTTTGTTTTCTATGCCTACCCCGAAACCGGAATGACACGATGGTATGTATGAATGTATTTGGTAGCTTTAAAATTGGATAAAACGCAATCGATAGCGATATATTTGCCAACACATCATAAAATATATGTGTTACACATTAATATTTCTAACAAGCGTGTAATTTGATACTTTAGGAGGATGAAATCTGAAAAAAAATACCCCATAAAATAAAACATAACGATGAGGTTATTTATTTTTCAGTTCTGTCAGATCACTCAGTCCTGGCAGGTTTCTGGGGTGCTCCACTTTCCAAGGTTATTATTCAGGATAAGTGGTTAGTTCCGTTTTGTAAAGGTGAACTTATTTACGATAATCTCTTATTGCGTTTAACAACCTGTGGTTCTCGAACTTCTCATAATAATGTCTTATTGCGTTTAACAACCTGTGAATTTAGTCACCGAGCTCTAATAAATTTTGTACAACAAAACAAAACTGAATTATTTTGTCGTAGCACATAAAAACCAGTTTATCTTAAGTCTTAAGATAAATTTAAAAAATAAGGCGATACTTAAGTTAAAAACTTCCAATTATACGAAAGGATTGAAAGCCTATGTATGTATGAAACATGTGATAAATAAGAAGCCTTGAAAACAGTGACATGCGAAGTGATATATTTTATTTTTCTTAAATCAGTTTCCAGATTGAATAATTGTTTCTATAATTTTTATTTTCCCTTTACTGTTTGTGCTAAACATCTATTTTATCTCTTTCAAAAATGTCACACGAACAACCAGCAATCCTTTATACACCTGACACAACTCATAGCATTTTTAACCACCAAAATATATTTAATATTGGTAGACTTATGTCATCATGCATTAAACTTACTCGTTTATTAATTTAGAATTTTTGAAATTTTTCATGTAAAGTTTAATTAATATTTAAGGTAAAAATAAATATCCATAAATAATTTATATTAAAACGTATTACAAACAATATTTAGAAAATATTTTTACTCAAAACCCTCTCCCCATCCAAACTTTATAAACTTGTATTTATAGTGTTTGTGACATGTTTACCAAACGGGTAAGAATTCGATGAGAACACATTTTTGATATCTGATAAACATGAAATAAATATTACTGTTTACCAAATATATCTAATCAACACTGTGAAAGTTCTTTCAGAAAATTGTAAGAGCGCCAGACTTTCCTATCACGACACTCATCTTTCACCCCGTCTATATCCATACATCTCATACAACTCCTGCGATTTCTAAACCTTTCAAAATATACTTGATCCAATCATTCATTCCTTTGTGTTCCTCTACCACGTTCTACTCACATTTGTAATGTATATTTGTTTTGTTAGTATTTTGTATTCATTCGTTCTAAATACCCAAACCATTTCATCTTATTTTTCTTCATCTTATTATATTCAACTTTCATCACTTTACTTATGTATTCTTCTTAGTGCACGCATTTCTTTATAATTTATTCAATCCCTATCAGAGTTTCCAGTTTATGACAATGCAATTAAATAGTTTTCAACAATCTGTAAAAGATCTTTTGAAAAGAGATTTCGTGAACACAAATCCGCCTTAAAAAATCCTCTAATTTATTCTGAAATGGCTAATCATTGTCACCGCGAGAATCATACTTTTTCTATCGATGATTCCAAATTCTTACATATCAGTGGTAACGGAAATAAATTGGACAGACTAGAGGCCCTAGAAATTTCTAAATCAGTACACCGATCGGAACATCTGTTGAACAGTTATTTCCCCAAAAGCTCTCCGCTCTTGGCCGAAATTGTCCCGTGCCTTTCTCACCCCCCAGCCCCCAACCGCTGAAGCGTGTATATCGGTACCAGTTCGAACAGCATTTAGTCTTGTTTGCGCTCCCCTGAAGATGAGGTGAAAGCCTTGAAACCGGTAGGGTTATACCGTCATAAAAAAGTGGAATAAACAGTGTTTGATAAAAATAAATTACAATAGCCTTTTATAATTATACAACAGTAATTTTTCATGTCAATAAATGGCTCTGCCATTGCCACAGGCTCCTTGGACAACGGAATACCAGAGAACTGGATATTATTGTACCCATCCTACAATAGTCTTAATGAAGTTTAGGTTCCTCTGCATATTGAGGTTATGACGAAGAAGAAGAAGTTTTAAAAGATAAGCTCAAGCTCTGAATTCCACCATAAAGTTACAATTATATACATTTCCTTTTTTTTAATAAATTAATTCTTCGTAAAATACGAGTATATTTATTAGCCCTTACTTATATAAATGGCATTTTCTGAGAAAACATCGCAAAAAAAAAAACATCGAATACATTTGACAAGAAGACGATTTTATCAGATCTCCAATAAGATATTAAACTCAATTTATTCGCGGCCTTATGGGTGATTTGGAATCAACAGTAGTGTATTAAACTGAGGAGAAATCGATTTAAAATAAAATCACGTCTTGCCTTAGCCATAGATCTGAGATATCCAACTCTCCAGCTCTTCCTATACACATAACACGGCTCTAGAGGGTAATCCGATATCATTTCTTACAACTCCGGAAAACTTGGAGAGTTAATACAGTCCGTGTTTGACTAAGGTCGATCTTAAAATTTTATTATTATGTTTGGATATTTTATCATTTTTTCGTTTTCTCACTTTCGCTGGTATACTGAATTTCATCATTTTTTTAAAGATATAAAATGAATTCTGAATACTCGTGGCTTGGTAATGAAATAAAATCCATAGATTTTCAACGTAACCGTCTTAATTTTAATCCTGGTCATTTTTTTAAACATCGTCTATTAAGACTAAAAAATATAAGCAATAAAGTCAAAAAGTTTTCATACAAATATGTAAAAGAAGGTGATAGAAGTGAACCTTTTTTTAAATTTTTCAATGTCATATGTGTGCGTTAAAACAATATGTCAAGTTTAACGTCTTTTTCTTCAGTTTTAAACGTTATAATTTGCCAAAGTTTACCCGAAAAGGTGTAGTGTAAAATAAATTGGCCCATAATCACTCCAAAAGATGACTTTAAGGTTCCAAAAACGAAAATTACAAAAATAACTTACAACGAAAAAGTTTGAATATTTTTAACACTTGCCTTACTGTGCTAAACAATTCTGCCAGCCACTATGCTGGACGCCCAGCATCCAGTGAAAAATGTATGTTTTAAATTAAAATTATGCAAAATCTGCTAGGTTATTTTTTGTAATTAGCTATACAATTATTTTATTATGTAAGTCCTGGTCACTCACTATCAATCATAGGGTGGCAAGTGTTAACTAAATGTTTAAAAGTACTAGTATTATGGAAGTCGAGAGCATCCAAATGTTTCGATGTCTATGCATTTTATATGTGGAAGATAAATTCAAATGGTGTTGAACAGGAAAAACAAAAAAAAAAAGTTCTCGGATATTAAATATAAGATGAAAATGAATTAGGGGAAATCAATGTATGTACATTTTTATACTTATTCAATAAATAAACAAAAATTTATGACAACTGTCAAAAATAAGGTGTATTGATAGCAACATAGTATGTACACATATGCTATATATACGAGGTTAAATAAAAAAAAAATGAGAATTTTCGTTTTTGTCAAAAAGTATTTATTCAATCATTGATATTTATATTATCCCTTTCAAAGTTGTCTCCATAGGATATAATATACTTTTTCCAACGTTTTTTTTTCAATTCGCAAAACATTTGTAAAACGCATTTACTGGGATAGCTTTAAGTTCATCCAGCGATTTTGCCTTTATCTTTTCTATGTTCGCTAAAGTTGTATTTTCAATGTCCTATGCATCTTTATGAACAGAAAAAAGTTGCAGGGGGTAACATTTGGTGAATACGGTGGCTGCGGTATCGCGACGGTGTTCACAAATTAGAAGTAAAATGTGAGCCAATGTTTTATCATGATACAAAATCCAGGAGTTGTTTGTCCACACCTATTATCATTTTTTAGAATGCCTAACGCAAACAGAATGAATCTTCTTTTTTTAAATATCATTTTTTTTAAATTAAAAAAATGCAGACATGCCAAAATGTATTGTTATTACTTGCGTTGCCTGTCAAATACGAATTGCCCATCTATGTTTATATGGCTGAAAATTAAAATGATCATCACAGACAGTGTCTTCAACGTGAGAAAAAAAAGATGGGCTCAATTAAAAACAGACAGCCGTGAAATTAATAAATCGCATTATTTTTTATCAACTCCACATATCATATACCCTGGAATTACGTTTATATTATAAGATAAGAGAGATAGAAATACAATTTAGAGTGAAACCATCAAATTAAGGAATCCCCAGATATAAGGAAGTTATTTTGGTGTTTTTATGTTAAATTATTAAATTGATCAAATCGCTATTCCTTATAATACATATTCGACAATAATTGTAAACTGACAATTTTCATAAAGATACTCGTATTTAAAGTTAACCAGGGAAATCAGGCAAATTAGAAAATTAATTCATGAATTAAGACTGTTTTTTGTATCGTTTTTACATTTTGGGGTATTAAGAGCGTCACCACTCGCACACGACATAGCCTTGTTGAACGAATTTTCCGATATTGGCATCTTCCATATCTCGATGGATAAATTGAGGCTTGAGTTTATTTATAAACTATGGGGTAACTGAGCCGCTTCATTAAGAAACACAATTAACAATTATTCCTATTATTATTACTTTTAGACTTTTATTGGCTTTCTTGCGTTCCATATATTTTGTTTAGCGTAATTGGATTAAACCTGTATCAAATGTAAACTACAATATATTAAATAAATAACCTGTTTATTGTGTTTTAAATTTTTGATATTTTTTTTAATTCCTTTTTTATTTTATTTAATTAAGAAAATAAACACGAGTACATTTTTTGCTGGCTCTTGAACAAGTAAAATTTCAATAAGAAATGTACATATATACCAGTACATAACATCACGCACTTTAAATTTCGGGGTAGGCAGAGAAGACAGAGGGCCATACTTTTATGTCGTAATACATATCCTTAGCCACTTCTACATCCATACACATGCTTCTATAACTTCTTCGATTTCTACGTTTCCTTCTATCAGAATATTATTAACATGATCCAACCACGCTTTCCTTAGTTTTTCTATCATACATATACCACTCAAATTTGCAAATACGAGTATATCTGTTTTGTTAGACTTTCTTCATTCATTCTTTCCACATACCCAAACCATCCCAACGTACTCTTCTTCATATTTTTTACCACATCAGCCTTAAGTTCACATTCATCTCGTATCACTTCCGTACTGTGTTGTATATTATCGCTCCACATATTATTCTCAATGCACGCATTTCCACAGCATTGATAAGGCTCCTCAGTACTTTTTTACGTCCACGTTCCACTCTTATAAATCAAAGTTGGCATCAAAATATTATTGTGGACTAAATTTAAATTGAATGCTGAAAATTTTGAATCACTTAATAACTGAATAAAAAAAACAGAACTTTTATTAACACTTGCCACCCTATGATGGATAGTAAGTGACCAGGACTTACATAATAAAATAATTTTATAGCAAATTACAAAAAATAACCTAGCAGATTTTGCATAATTTAAATTTAAACATACATTTTTCACTGGATGCTGGGCGTCCAGCATAGTGGCTGGCGGAATTGTTTAGCACAGTAAGGCAAGTGTTAAATAATCAAACATGTGTGATATTTAATGAATGAAAACAAGACAGTTAACCCTTGTTAATATAAAAAACTAAAAATATTGTTTTTTTTTTTAATAAATAAAAAAAGAAAATTCTGGTGAAAATCATTGAAAACATACTTCTTATACTTTTGACAAAGTATTTTCTCAACAATAACAATGAAATAAAGAATCCAAAAATAGCTATAACATATACCATATATGTACATATAACGAATATATAAATTTCTATCATACGATATTCTTTCTTTTCCACAAAACACACAACAATATTTACTTGTTCCACAGAAACAGTTTAGTTTATGAGTATCTTTCATTGTGTTCCCACTTTAGTACATCCCTTGTCAGCTTATTATATCGCCACTCTATCAACGTCTGTCATATGGCATTAGTGCAATTGGTGGGAGACGCTTGGGTCTTCGTTAAAATGACAAAAATATTTTGTGAAAATATTGCCACCATGTTTTGTGGAAAGGTGGCAATCGTTTTTTTTTTTTTGTGAAAAAATTAGAGTTGATATGTTTTATTTTTTTTTTATATACGAGAATATTGACAATTATGTTCAAGATTTACTAATACGAGTAAAGCATATTTTGTGGAATGCAAAAAATTAAATAACTCTAAAGAATATTTTATTATTTAATGTTATACTTCATAGTTATTTCTAAGTAGTAGTCCAACTTCCGAGTGCGCCCTGCAACTCTTTTTTTTTCCGCTGTATACAATAATATAATTAGGGTATTTTACAGTTCCTTGTCCTTTCTTCTTGGTTTCTGATATCCCAGAGATGTCGATTTTGTGGGATTCCAATTCATGCAGAATTTCTTGGTCTCGATTTCTCCAGAACATTATGTTCCAGCATGCCAGTCTAATTAAGTTTGTTTTTCGAATCATAGTCTTTTTCCTAGCTTTGGTCGTTACCTTTTTCATTACCTATACATATAACGTCTATCTATAATGTGCAATAATGACCTCTATGGCGAAGTGCTAAAACAATCACAAAAGGCCGCAACTGTTTCGGGATGTTTAAAGAAGACTATACGAATAAAACTAGTATATGAACATCCAAAGCAAGATGAAGATATACAAGACCTGTGTCCGCTCAATAATGACATGCAGCATAGAGTCCAGAGTCGACACTGTCAGAACCAAAAATCTCCTTCGCGACCCTTCGTGATAGAGTACGAAACACAGAAATCCGAAGGATGTGCGAAGTTGAAGATATTGTCAGATGGGGATGACAGAGAAGAAGGTTCTGGAACGAACATGTATCCAGAATGGCGGAACCAAGAGCCGTAAGAATGACCAGGTACAGTATCCCCCAAGCAAGCAAACCTCCAGGACGACCTCCCAAAAGATGGAAAGACAGCCGGCAGTCGACGTCACAAGAGGGAAATAATGATGCAGGACCATAACAGCTCAACAAGCCTATAAGAAGAAGATGGTATACTTATTTGAATCTTAATAAAAGTAATTGGCTTGTGGAAAATATTTATTTGTATAATTTGTTTATTCAACACAATTTTATGCAATAAACTATTATTTTTTTATAATCAGTCGTTTAAACGTTGAATAAAAATTAATTGACCAATGGACTAATGTTCGTATATAATTCAATAACACTTTCCGTCAGTCGATCCACGAAACGTCTTTCTGTAGTGCGAGCAAGATATTAGTTCAATATAATGTTCACTTATTTGAAGCCTGAATATGGTAAAGCATCGCAATATTTAGTACTTTTTCGTTAAATCCAGACATGAAAAAAAAAAACACATCTCGCTGGGTAACATCTTATTTTTTTGGGCATTGGCGTATTAGACGGCTTCTTCGAGCATTAATGAATCAGAATAATACTTGTTAATCTTTTTTCTTTGTTACAAATGTGACAATGAAAACAATTTAAGCAGTCGATCGGAGCGTGGTTGTTATTTCGACCGGAGTTTGAATGTTTGGGTTTGCAAGAGAAATGACTTGTAGCAAAGGTTTGTAATAGCTCTTGACTGTGGTATTTTTTGGTATTTTTTATGATTATGTGCGGTATGTTGTGGGATGAACGTTTTGGTCTGTCTGGAGTGATGAAGTGTGAGAGATTTGATTCGCGTGATGTATACATATGTAATTGAATGTCACTGTTTGTCAGGTTGATGAGAATGTGCAACGGGGTTTTATATAATCAAAAATCGGAAAGAAGTATCGATTTATTTTTTCATGCTATATTTCCTCAGTTAGATACAGGACAAAAGCCTAGTTTACTGGGGACACGACAAATGAAGGGCAACAAACTCAGATCCATTAAAATTGTGTATCCAATTTAAATTATCTGTTGTTTTTTTCGCAAACTATATATATTTCTTGTCATGTGTAAAATAATTACATGAAAAAAAATTACATTTTTTATTGTAATTGCCTTTACTAGCGTAGGTTTATGAAATAAGGACATATTTGGCTTCATAATGGACTAATTCAATACTTTTTTTAATTAAAATAATCCTTTGTGTCACATGTGTCATGTATCTACTGCCAGCGCATGTTAATCTTATCAATACTCTCATTCACTCTCAATATATGATGCAACCAATGTTCCGCTTATCTAAGAACCTATAAATATTGTAACAAGATATTTTCACCAAAACCAATGTTATCTTATCGATGTATTCAAATAAATATTATAAGTTATGTAAACCCATGTCACACTTATCGCTGCTAACCATGTACTAGATCCTATAAATATTAGCGTTATTATATTAGTGTCGACCTACTCGATGTTATATTTAAGTTTATCATCTCGCTGGCGCTTATCTCCCCAAATTCAATAAAGATTTAATATCACTAAATGGGAGAAGCTGCGACGAGAGGATATCGATTTGACCTTAAGGGCAAACATAACATGCCCGACGCATTCCTTCGTAATCTAGCGAAGGGTCATGGTATGGCTATCTTTGCTTTAAATAGGACACCATATTTGAGGGGACATCACTATTCAAAAAGCCACAAAGATATTAACATCATCCTTATTATAATACTGTTAATATTATACTTCAAATGTAATTCAACTTTTATACAAATAAAACTACACGTTGAAATTCTAAAAGTGTTTTCGTTGCAAAAGGCCATAACACATGCTCCATTCCGAACATCGATCGGAATAAAGGTATTATTAGATCGATAAGTTATCCTTCGTGATCGATTATGATTGTCAGTTATTATGTTTATTCTATAAATGATGTTACACTTCAGCAAGCACAAATTCTTAACAGACACTATCCAAAGTTCTGATTGCAAGGAGAGTAAATTTTCAAGAAGATCGACAGGTTTAATCGTCTGCAAGCTATCGCTAGACAATTTTATGTAGCTCGATTTTGTGTTGATAGATATCACTTTAAGTATGTATGATAAAAAATATATTAGTTACACAATAAAAACATAAATTTAGTGGTAAAATGGTCTAAGAGTAAAACAAGTCTAGAAGTGAATCACTCAGAAATCGAACCTGGAGTACCCCTTACTTAGAGTGAATGTTATCCGTTTGACTACGGTCGACGACTTTATTATTATACAATAATAATGTAAATTGTGACAGTTATATTGTAATAAGTTATTTTGGATAAATTTTCATAAAGCAAAGATATTAGACTTCAACACGTAATTCCCTATCAGGTCAAATTTCTCATTTAAATGTTCAATGACTGCAAAGTGAAGTTGTATTGCAAATCAAACTTGTGAAGAAAATATTATATCTGAAGAACTGGCTGTATTCCAAATGTTTCCATAAAACTGCTAGTAAGACCGTGTAATGCAAGTATTAAAAAAGCATCACCCTCAGTTATACGAATATTCGCCTTTAATGTCGCAGCGACAATATTCAATCATACATTCACGCTATCAAATAGTACCATGTATCATCGTAAAATCAATTTGTGGGGGTGCGTGCACTAACAACAACCTCCTTGGCCTTATTTTCAAAACGCCTGTCATCGATTTGATTCCCGCAGGAGTCCTGTTTAAAAAAAAAAAGGGTTTTAATTCTGGTTTTCACTTAAGACCTTATAAACATCTTTCTGATCGATTTGAAACGATTGTCACAAAGCAATTACCCCATAAGGTTGACCTATATAAAAATAAAGTGTAATCTATGATTCGCTCGGGCGCTACTATAGTTGTCAGACTTCATTTGTTTAATTTTGATGGGGTTGAGTCTTATGTTAGAGCGCCCTTGAGGAAAGTTTGCTATCGAAATGACGTTATGTAAAATTATCCCTTGAAATGAAACTCAATTGAAAGAAAAAAATGTGGAGTGTCATTCAGCTAAAAAAGTGCACAAAATCGATGTTTTTTTGGCAGAGCTTTCTGTTTCAGATATTTTTAAATCCACATTAAATACATTTCTTCAATTATACCATGTGTCTTTAATTAATTATTATTCATATGGAAACTATTCAAAAGGTTTCTTCTCATACTACTAAACGATGTCGATAATATACATATCGTGTCACTCAATTGGTTACCTTACACACGCGTCACTCAGTATTTACTCATGACATTGGTTTTACAAGTTAGTTAAAAAAATTATTTGTTGTATAGAAATAATTAATAAAAACATTGAAACAAGGGTGCGAATTAATAGTCCAGTCAGGATCCTAATTCTAATTGTTACATTGTAATTGGTTTACTAAAACACTGTTTTACCACTTAAGATTATGGTACGGTTTCAATATGAAAAATGGCCAAAAAAGTCATATTCTTGCTCCTCTGGTAGTGAGGTGAAACCCTTGATACTGAGAGAGTCATACTATTATCTTAAATGTAAAATACAAAGTTTTAGTAAACCAATTACAACAGGAGCCTCCACAGTGTTGATACCTTGACTTTAAATAATTTCTACCCTTAAAATTTCATGATTTATATAGAAAGCCGTACTTCATATCCTCCAATTTTTAAAGTGGAGTAATAAAACCATATCTTTTTTTTCAAGTAAGGTACAGCAAATTCGAATAAGGTTTTACTTTTAATACTGATTTCTTCACTTTAAAAATATTTAAGATTTTGTATTTAGTGTTTGGTTTGGCAATGTAAATTTGGTCTAAACTGCCTCTAATATTCTAAGTAATCGAAATAATATTTCAATAATTAAAACAAAAATAAAACGAAAGACACCATCTGTAATAGCATACCTACAGCACTATGCATCTAAGAGAAACATTAACCTCTAAGAACAAAAATGACATATATTTGAGAAATCATCAAAGCACTAATGGAAGGGTGACCAAAAGTAATAGAGCTTTGAAATACTATATACGAGTATTATGGTCTACTAAATTCAGAGAAGCAAAGAGATATGTTTTTTTATCAAACAAAGTAAATTACTGTACAAACATTGGTCAAGGCTATACCTATATACAAATTTATTACTTAACTAATCTTAATTATATGTTATAATTTATGCACTTACTTAAATCTTATTTTCCTACATATCATTTTATTTTATTTTTTTCAATCTTAATATATGATTTCTTAGAAATAATTAGCACTTACATACTACTTATAACTAGATAACAATTCTTACACTAATTATTTAGCAAAAACAAGTCCACTCGTTCAGGCTACTTGTATTCCATCACATTCACTCAGACTAGTCAGGCAACAGATAATGCTTTGGGAGCTTGTGCTTATAACGGAAGGGTAGGTCGGATTTACTCTCGTAAGCCCCCAGGGCAGCGACTAAAGAATTGCTGTGATTTTGTTGGCTTTTATAGAACTTAACGGTCCAAGCGAGGATGTGGTGTTGTAGGGTTTCTTCTCGCTGTTCGGCGGGAAGTCGGGTAAGGTTTGTTCTGGGATGGGTGTTAAAAGATATATTGAATGCCTAGTTCTGCACTCTTTGGAGTTTCAGGTGATCCGTGTTGCTCACACTACTCCAAACGGGTGCAGCATAGGTCAAGATAGGACGAATAAGGGTTTTATAGAGGAGAAACTTATTTTTGGGTGAAAGGAAGCTGTATCGATGAAATATCGAACTGATAGTCCCTATGCCCTTGTGACCCTTCTGTCTGATGGTATTCAAATGGGTTTCCACGTCAGTCGCCGGTCGAGGTGCAGGCCGAGGTATTTAACCAAGTCCTGTCACTCAACCAGGCAATGAATAAGGGTATCAAAAGATATATGCAGCTCGGTCATTTTAATGCTTTTGTGAGATGATCAATGTAGTTTATGTAGAACTGATACATTTTTATCTCTTTCTGTCACTTTACCATTCAAAATTTGAGGGACCGCTGTGTGCTATATTTCAAATGAAATATGTATACCATATGTTACTCTGTGGGTGGCACAGTTAAATTTAACTACGTCAACACACTTTTAAGGTATTGTAATTCATCCACAAAAGGGTGTGTGTGGCATTCTGAAAAATAAATTTACGTGGGTGTATTTGATGGATTAATGTTTCAGCTGATAAAGTTATAAAATATACCCTATTAATACGAGTATGTCAACAGATCAATTCGATCCACCACCCGTTGTTATATGAAATAAAATAACTTGGTAAAAGCCGAGCTTTGGAAAGATTTGCTGTTTTTGAAGTTGGCAAACTTCTAAAAACACAAAATTCAAAAGTTTTCACTTAACAGAAAAAAAATTGTAAATTCAATTAAACGTACCTCCTTAACAAAACTTATTTCTGAATAATACAGAAGTTTCAAGAATTTTAATGTTTTATATGTAATAAGAAAATTAGAATAGTGGATATCATACTTATCTAATTTTCAGAAAAATAATTGTAGGAATACCTACCTAAATAAATAATTGTCAAAATGAATAAGTGAATTGTTAAACACAATTAAATGAAATTAATTATTGTCAGATAGTAAACATATAGGGGCAATGACCGATGAAGAATTCAATGATTGTCACACACTATGAACAACAACAATATTTACTATTTACAACGTCTGCGAATTGGCTAGCCATCTCCAAATATAAATAATTAACCTACCGCCAGTTCATGCGCTAGAGCAAGGCAGATATGTATCGCGAATGTATTCACTCATTGGTATAAATTACTCGGACGCCGAGAAATAAACATATTATTATTGTCATTCATTCAACTGTCAAGACTTATTATTTATCACCCGCTGTCACTTTCGTTTTTTATATCCGCATTCCTGAGTCTATATTCATTGAATACAAATCAAGATCATCATGACTTATAGAGATAAGCAATCCGCTATATTGATGACTCTGAACGAGAAGTAACGCAGATCGACTAAAACGAAGATAGCGATGTCGATATCAAAATCATCAGCACGTTCTAATAGGACACACGCTACATTGATAACGACCATCGTTACAGGTACTTAAAAAATGTGAACTTTTTAGTTATTCTGTTTACCGTTTAAACTTTCATCGAAAGAAGTGTCAAAATTCAAATATTATTTTAATGACCGACTGTTGCATTGCATGAACTATTTTTTTTGTAATCAAATTTAAGTTTAAAACGCGAATTTGCAATGTTTGAGTATATGCTTGGAAAACGTTATTCTGCACATTTTAATGCAATATTGTTATATTTTATTGGAATTTAATCAAATTCTACCAGTAAATGTTACATTTTGGAGAAAAAAAAAACGTAATAAATTTGGGGTGTATGTGTATTTTAAGGAGAAAAAGATGAACTTTGCTTCAGTCGTCCATTATTACAAAAAAATATAAAAATTGGTAAAATATTGTTTTCTTCCTGTTTTTCCCCCTTTTATATAAGAAGCAAAAGTTTTTTACGACAATATCCAAAAAATAATGATGGGACCTATTTACACATATACAAGTATACTGTTTAAATAATTATGTTTCTAAATTGAGTAATACAGAACCGAAATTCTGCTGTACGATGTCGTATTAAGGCATAAAGTAATTTATTTAATGTTCAAGAAATTTTTTAAACAGACAAATATTAGGATGAACGTAAAAAGTTTTTTCCATTAGACCAATGAGTTGAGGATTGGGTCACAAAACCATAACTGCAGATTATTCTTAGTATTTGGCATGACGAATACAATTTCGTTGGGAAGATGCGGAAAGATTATGCAAATTTAATGCACAGAGATTAGTATTGGGAAAACTAAGTGTTGAGAAATTTTTCGTCTGACAAAATGCCATATTCTATTTTCAGTCGCTTCCTGTTATGATATTTATTCCTTGCACACTCGTTTTGGCAATTCTTAAAGAGGGGACAAAAACAAACATTTTTTTTTGTTTAAGAAATGCGGCCTTGTAAAGATTATCTTGTACGAGGCATATCCAGAAAGTAAGTGTACTGAATTTTTGTAGGTTACTATTTTTTTTATTTAAACAAAAAAATTACGTGGTTACCGTAGTACATATGTAAGCTATTTTTTGACATAGTCGCCATTCCTCTCAATGCAGGTGGTGAAGCGGGGTATCAACTTTTTGATGCCTTCCTCGAAGTAGTTTCCCGCCAACCTCTCCGTCTACTTCTCCACCTCCTCCTTTACCTCCTCGTCGGTTGAAAACCTTTTTCCACCTATGTGCAGCTTCAGGGAGGTAAAGAGATAGAAATCTGAAGGTGCTAGATCAGGGGAATGCGCGGGATGGTTCAGGTCATCCCATTTAAACGAGGCGAGCAGTTCCTTCGTGGCGTTGGCCGTGTGTGGTCTGGCATTGTCGTGCAGCAGGCAGACTCCCTTTGTCAGCATGCCTCTCCTCTTGTTCTGAATCGCCCTCCGCAATGTTTTTAGGGTCTCACAGTATCTTGCAGAGTTGATGGTATCCCCTTGAGGCATATATTCAATTAAAATTATGCCTTGACAGTCCCAAAACACGGATGCCATGATTTTCTTAGCTGAAATTGTGGTTTTGAACTTTTTGGCGGAGGGTGAAGAGGTGTGACGTGACCGTTTTTAAAATCACGACACCACTTGTACACACTCGTACGATTCATAGCTTTATCACCATATGCATTTTTCACCTCATTATAAACCTCAACCGGAGGTTTTCCCTTCCAAACGAGATAACGGATGACGCCGCGTATTTCGCACTTGGCGGGAGAATGGATTGACATTTTTCACGAAACGTTTTGTCGCGTCGACACTTCTCAACGTACTGACCTCGAAACGGTCTCGTTGCGGAGGGGAAGGGTCAGGCTACACGGAAGTGTAGCCAACATGTCGAAAATAAAATCCATCCGGTCGTGAGAGCCTCAGTACACTTACTTTCTGGATACGCATAGTATTACAGTATATGACAGGGTAAGCAATGACCCGATTATGGTTTATTATTTGTTAGACTTGGGTGTTATTAACACGATTAAGAAAGCAACCATGCAATGGTTTAGACGTGTCAAGAGAAAGGGTTTTAAAGATATATAAAACAAACTAATGTTGACCACCATGACCTGGTTGGTAAAATACTTGTCTTCTTAATAAATATGGATAAAATATGATAAGATGAAATGAATTATATAATATTTTAAAATAAGGAAATGTTAGAAACATATATATCGTGGAAATTGTATGAAAATATGTATCTATGAATATGGGAGAAGCGAAATATATGTATCGAGATATTAAAGTCTGGTTCCCTGTCGTCTCTGCCTACGCAAACAGGGAAACGGTGTAATAGTCCATATTATCATCAGTCCATATTATCATCTATTGACTGCTGGATATGAGCCTCTCAAAGTTGTTTCAAAGAAATTATATCCTTTGCGCATTACTGCCACGTAATCACTGCTTGTTTACATGTTTCGTCAACACAGCGTGCTTTTGGTCTTCTTACAGGCCTAGTTCTTCTTATTGGGTACCACTGGATTACTTTATACATCCAACGATGGTCCGTTGTTCGGGCGATGTGCCCAGCTTAATTTACTTCAGTATTTTTGTGATCTCGATAACATAGTCAACTTTTGTTTGGGCACGTATCACTCATTGCATTTGAGGTCTATTCTTGTATAACCCAGCATGCACCTCTCCATGCTGCATTGTGTTGTCTGGAGTTTTTGTTTAATTCACACAGAAAGCGTCCATGTTTCGCATCCATATGTTAATAACAGTCCTAACACAATACTAGTATATATGTATGTATGATTTGTTTTAACTTTCCATGTTGTACTATACATTGGTATTTTCATGCATTCTGAACAGTTAGTTATTTCTAGAAGATGTTGATACTTTTTTTTTGTTTCAAAATTATACCTTTGATAAATGACGCTTAAGTGTTGTTTATTTTATCAATAACTGAAAAATAAATTAAAGAATACTTCTACAAGTAGAAGAATACTTCTACAAGGTTTGAATCTACGATATTTGATATTAGGTTTTAAACACATTTACACAACAACGAAATATTTCGAATTTACCTTTAATTCAAGAGAAAACTAAAGTTTGTACGTATTTCACGTTCACAAAGAAGAGTTATTGAAGTGTAAAATTTCCCCCAAATGACTAGGTATAAAAGTATAAAATAACTAAATTAATATTTATGTATGCTAGAGAAGTTCAATACACGTGTTTAACCAAACTCGCACATTAAAACTAAATTAACCGCCCCCCAAATTAAATTTAACTTTAGGTATAATATGAACCTTTCAAACTAAAATGGAATTTTAAACGGAACCTATTATTATTTCTAAAATTTTGTATTTTAAATAGAAAAACGAAAAAACAAAACAGCACTTTTTCATAATATCTCGTTTTTTTTATTCATCTGAAAGGACTAAGCGTTACGCAGAGTTAAAATATAGTTAAGCAACTGATAACTACAGGTAACAGTATAGTATATATATATGTAGAGTTAAATAGCTAAGAAGTGCAGGTGATTCTAAATAGAGTTAAGTTGATAATAAGTGCAGATAACACAAAATAGAGTTGAGCAGCTAAAAATTTCAGATAACACTAAATCGATTTTAGCAGCTAACAAATGCAGATAATTAGCTGAATCGAATTATGCAGCGTTTAACTGCAGGTTACATGAAATAAAATTAAATAACTAACTCATTATTTTAAATAGAATAAAGCAAACAATAAGCGCAGTAAATACTTAAGTTAAGCTGCTTATCACTCAATGAACAATAAATTTAATACAGGAGATAACTACAGGAACACAAAATAGAGTTAAGCAACTATTTCTGCAGGTGTACACTAAATAAAGTTAATCAGATTATAATTACTATGGTAATATTTTCTCAGATTGTGAAATAGTTACGAGGTATATCAAACGGCATGTAGTGATAGGAAACCAAGTCAATGGGGTGCTTAAACATATATACCATACATATTCTCGAACCTGACAGTATCGAAATTTGTTATAATTTTGGTACCCTCTTAGATGTATTGGAGGGAAACGCGAACGTTGAAAAATACTGGAAAGAGCCGAATAAGTGCTGTAGAAATGCGTGCACTTGAAGAAAAAGAAGGTACGAGTTCTTTTACTTTTATTAAATTTTTAAAAACCATTTATTTGCATTTTACTGCACCGTTGATATTTTGTCAGTGATCTGAGGGAAAACATTTTCCACTGTTGTTTCATATGTGTGATTGTGTTATTTATATGCATATATTTATATTAAGTATTTGTGTGTTAATTAATGGTGAATTTTTAGGCTCGATGAGCCATTGTTTAACATTTGAATCAACCATAGTTGGGCACGGTGACTATGTCCAAAGGCTTTCGAACGCTCATGTCAGCGGCCCTGGTGACGTATTTCAGGTTAGGCGTCCTCCCGTTCATCCCGGGGGCCTCAATGTAGCGACGATGTTGAAGACGATAAAGATGAGGTGACGATGCTGGAGAAGACGGTGGTGAAGGCGCAAAGACGTAGCGCGGTGAGGCTTCATGAGCTTTCTTAGCTCTTTATGTTTTACTTCTCTACCATCTGAGGGACTGTAGACTTATGACCGTAGAGCATAGACAGCGGCGACAACAACAAATTTAACAGGGAAATAAATATATGAGATCAGGTGTAGGTGAGGAGTTTAGGGATGGGAAGATATCGGTTGCGGCCTGTGTGATTGGAGCTTTCCCGCATTTGCATATGTATTGAAGACATATTCGGTGAGAAAACCGCAGAAAACTCACCAAGGGAAGTCGAGCTTCAGAGGAGCTCTAGGCTCTTCCGTTACGTGATATTAACACATACGATTTGTTAGTGGAGTGTGATAGTTGTTATGTATATAATGTAACTCGAAGTCCAGGGGCGTTGGTTCGCCCCCTTAGGTTGTCGAATGCGTGCACTTAAGAGAATGCACAATGTATGGCAGAATATAGAATGAAATGATTAAGGATGAATGTGAACTTAAGAAGAATGTATTGAGTTAGATCAATGATTCCCAAAGTGGGCGCAACCGCCAACTTGTGGGCGGTATAAGCCTGATTGGTGGCGATTAAAATCAAGAAGGCGGAAGGGAGGGGCTAGGCCGGTGAAAAGGGGTAATGAATGCAAATAGACACTTTGTTTTTAATAAAGCCGTATATCAAAAAAGTAAATTTTATAGTAGAACTATTTGAAGTAATTTTTTTTCCGTTTTCTGAATTTATTTTTTATTTATTTATTTTACACATGACAAGAAATATACATAATTTGCATTAAAACCAACATGTAATTTAATTTGGATACATAATTTTAATGGATCTGGGTTTGTTGCCTTTCATTTGTCCTATCCCCAGTAAACTAGGCTTTTGTCCTCTATCTCACTGATGACATGTAGCATGAAAAAATAAATCGATACTTCTTTCCGATTTTGGATTATGTAAAACCCCGTTGCGAATTCTCATCAACCTTACAAACAGTGACACTCAATTACATATGAATACATCACGCGAAATCAAACTCCTCACACTTCATCACTCCAGGCAGACCAAAACATTCATCCCACAATATACCGCACGCAATCATAAAGCAAAAAAAACTACATTTATACAAAAATATAAATATAAAACAACAAAAAAACATCACACTGTTCCATAAGACATTCCTCTTGCAAGCCCATGCACTCAAACTCCTGTCGCAATAACAATCACGCTCCGAACGACTGACTTAACTGTTTTCCTCCCTTTACCTTTGTTGAATTCGGCACCCCATTGTATGTCTTGGGAGCTAAATAGGCATATTGCCTTTGGGCAAAATATGTTTTGACCCTATGAATACATGTAGTTTACCATAATTTATTTTTTTATTAACATATTTTTTTTTAAACTTACAATTGAACTTTTTTTATCAACATATATTTTTTTTAAACTTACAATTGAACTTCAAAAAGCTCTTCTGCAATATTTGCTTTTCAAGTACATGATCCGTCGTCTTCGTCTTCGCTGGGCCTCGTAGTTGAGGGTCCGATCTTGAGCTACTTTTCCACGGTAATCATTTGATATTTTGTGAAAAAACAGCTCAATCCTAGGTGAACACCCCTCCCGCAGATTTCACAAACATGTGGGTTCTGCTGAGTCACTTGGTGTTCGTTCAGTTGAAAAACGAAGTTGTGCGTAGGAGGCTTCTCACAATTAGGGTTACCATCCCTGGAATGAAGTGATTTAAAGAGGCTGTTATCTAATATTGAACTGGGTGTGGAAAAAAATATATAATCGCATCAGGTTAATCTTTCTTGTTTATATGCCTTCATTATGAGGGGTAGTTAAGAAAACTTAACAGTAAAGAAGGAAGTTTACAAAATTTGTATTTATTTAAATTAAGAAAATAAAAATTTAATACAAAAAAAGGTATATGAATTTAATTAATAAGCTGCTTTCAGATAATTTTGTAGGTGCCATTATATTTTAATTTATAAAATATATACTAAACAAGCTAACGGGTTTATTTTTTGTGGCAAAATCTTCCAGCCAACCAAAAATGTATTTCAACAACCCTTAAATTAAAAACCAGGCTGTGACCTTTTTTTAAAAAATGTATTTAACGGGAATCAAACCCACGATCCACAGGTTGGAAAGCATACGTTTAACTTAATAGACTACTTAGGTCGTATGTAAACTCGATGGTCTATTTTTTATTAGATCACTACATATAGTCAATACTCGTCAATAGTAACGTAACTGGACTGTCAGGCTGTCCTCTAATAGTTCCTCCAAAAAAACTCTAATATACTTCCCATGCTTGTATAGGAGAATTTACATGTAATCTGATAGAAGCGTTAATACTCGTCTAATGACCGTCCATATAATACTCAGCAAACTTTACCAATAACATATCTCAAATGCATGTATCCATATAACCACATCGTACAGAAAAACGTTGAAGATTAAACTTCCCGGGCATTTTGATCATGATACCAGCTCAGACCGCATTTTGGTCTGAAAAGTTTCTGGGTTCTGTGTAATCCCATTCCGTTTCCGTTGTTTTAAGTAGATTTTGATAAAATACTACCAATTGCAACGGGCCATATGTCACAACTTTCTCATCACCAGGAGACCCCTAAACCACCCCCCGTTAAAAAGTTGATCTATTTCCGGTATATAATGAAATATTTCCAATGATTATTCGAGAGAAATATTAAAATACGTATAAGGTACCCTAAAACGGTAAATATTCTTTATTTAACACTTTCATTGCAATACAATCTGGTGGGCTTATTGCCAGGTGGAAATCTCTTCCAGCCAACCAGACAAAAGTAAATGAAGCAAGTTACGTGGTCGCATAAATCATTCAAATGACTATCCATCCCCACGAAATCCATAAACATACTAGTATACGCGAGAACATGCCCACGAACCCCACAAAGACGGACAATCACCCGAAAATTATTTTTCATATAAAGTGAGATATCATCAATCAAAAGGAAAGGAAAGGATGGTGGAGAGGAAAGGAAAAGAAAAATCAGGAATGAAACTCGTTATTTTACTGACTAGAAATTAAGAGTTTTTTCAGTCGCTTCTTAAAGCATGCCAAGGACGGAGCGAGTCTTATATTGGTTTGTAACTGATTTCAGAGTCTCACTGCATGGACAGTAAAGGACGACGAATTCTTTATTTTCACAGATAGACGAAATTCATCTGATTCCTGCGATCGCTTCAGGAAGGTTTTATTTCAAATCTTCTCCAGACGACTTTTAATACTATTTTTTTTTCAATGACAACTCAGCGTTTTATTTCATACCTAAAGCCAGCCCATTTACTTATAAGAAAGTGTTAATATATAAACACGCGCAATCTTTAAAGATGGTCTACATTCTAACCCAGTAATCCTCAATCTATTTGGTACTTTTTCTCTAATGGTTCCAGTAACTCTTCCTCAGTACATCTTAAAAAATAAAGGATTTATGTATGAAGTACTATTTTGTTACACTCGTTATTACTAAGAGCAACTTCTAGAAAGTAAGTAACTATTAAGTGCCAGCAGAATTAATTCATATCGATACGGGTCTGAAAGAGAAACCAATAAAGAAACAGATCTAAAACCAGTTATGTCATATAAATTTCAGTCTACTAGGAATCGAATCTGGAATCAGTTTTATGAGATATTTCTGAGTATTTTATTTATAGTTAACACTTGCCTTACTGTGCTAAACAATTCCGCCAGCCACTGTGCTGGACGCTCAGCATCCAGTGAAAAATGTATGTTTTAAATTAAAATTATGCAAAATCTGCTAGGTTATTTTTTGTAATTGGCTTTGAAATTATTTTATTATGTAAGTCCTGATCTCTCACAATCCATCATAGGGTGTGGCAAGTGTTAAGGCATTGGCATTGTGGAGGTTCATACTCGTAGACATTGTTATTTGTTTTATTAAACACTGTTTATTCCCCTTTTTGTAACGGTATAACCCTACCGGTTTCAAGGTTTCCGCCTCATCATCAGGAGAGCACAAACAAGTCTTGTTTGATGGTTTGGCTTATGATGCCAGCGAATCAAAAACGTTGTATTTTAAGTATAACGGATTTTTTTGTAATCAACAAATGGCGGATTTATGGTAAAGTTGATAACAAAGAAACTTTGAAGATAAAAACTGCAACGTTTTCGAAACGTTGGCATTATAAGTCAAACTACACGGTTCAATGCTCCAAAAAATCTTTACAAACGTCAACGTGTTTTTTAACGTTTCAAATAATGGAAATTTCAAATAGTTTACTAAATATAATACCCTTTTGACATTTATATCTTTAAATTACACGTTGACATTTCAAAACTGATAGTCTTGAAACCGTGTAACAGAAACATTTCGTTTGACATTTGACACTTTTAAAGGATTCAATCCTTTCCGATATTGTTTCGATATATTCGAGCATGTTAAAGCTACCTGACGTATTTTCGTACTGACTGTAAAGTCTAGGCGTTACATTATTCTTGTAATTGTGTTCAATGATAAGCCTCGTGGTCATCTGCTATGTCTGGAACTTGCTATGTTATCTGTCTCCAACTTTGTAATGTAGTCTGTCTGTCTCCATCTTTGAATCTGAGTAATGTAGAATGTGACGTGTAAAGAATTTTTTGTTAGCTTCTTTATTTAGTTAGTCCATTTTTTAGGGCACGTTCCTCTTGTTTGTTTTTTTTTTCCAATTCAGCAACATCTCAAGACTTTTGTATTTTTTTACTTGTTCAGCAACATCTTGTAGGGAATACCGTCGTCGTCGTAAATATTGTCAACATGCACGGTCAACGACCGATGAATCAACCTTTGAATATGTACAAAGATCACATACCAGAACGTCAATACTGTTTACACGCAAATAATATTTACATCGCATTCCACGGTAGAAACAGAGCGCATCGCGTGTCTCACCGTTTCGCAATAAATACTCTACCCACCGCAATAAATACTCTACCCACTATATCATTGGCAACGTCTGCGACCACCTCGGAACGCACAGGAGTGAGATCAAGATATACCGCGGACGCATTCACGCGCCCCGTTCTGAAATTGTATATATACCTACCTATCGACAAATAAAGAGCACTTATTATTATTCACTTGACCATTCATCGCTGTTTACAATTTATCGATTATTCACTCTCACTTTTTCGCATTCCTGAATCGACGTATTTTATTTTAAAAACAAAACAAATCAAAATCATCACGACGTATCAAATTAAGCATCCCGCTAAATTGATGACCCCGAACGACATCTATCACGTTTCATTATTTACTTCTCACCATCCACGTTTCCACTCCATTAAGTGCTATAGAGAATCGTCCTCATCGTTACTGGTACTCATAGTTAAGGATTCCCATTCCAACGTCAATTCAGTTGGTAAGCGAAGATGTGCCGTGGAATTTTCTTCTCCTTCTATTTTTTTCTCCTCTATAAATGAGTATGTGGCTGCACACCAACAAACTCACCTGCCACACTGCTGTACTAGGTCATATGACATACCATCAAATAAATGAGGTAAGCCAAAGGATCTTCTTCAGCCTTCAATCCCTTAAAGTTTTGCAAAGATTCCTACCTACTATAACCAAAATTTTACTCGAAAAATCTCTGCCCTTTCCGATTATGGACTATGCGGACGTTTGTACCTTGGATGTTACAGAGGAACAGCTGGACACATTACAGCGTCTTCAAAATGTGTGTCTAAGATATATTTTCAACCTATGAAAGTACGATCATATAACTTCATACCAGAAGGCATTGAACTGATGGAATGTTAGAAATAGACGCCAAATTCACATACTGTCTCTTTTGTATAATATTCTTAACTGTACCGCCACCCCCTCTTATCTCACCGAAAATTTTCAGCGTCTTTCCAATCATGGATAAGTGCTACGCTCAAACAGAGATTGTCTATTGGCTTTTCCAGTTCACCACTCCTCTTTTTTACGTCGTCCTTTACTGTCCATGCAGTGAGACTCTGAAATCAGTTACAAACCAATATAAGACTCGCTCCATCCTTGGCATGCTTTAAGAAGCGACTGAAAAAGCTCTTAATTTCTAGTCAGTAAAATAACGTTTCATTCCTGATTTTTCTTTTCCTTTCCTCTCCACTATCCCTTCCTTTCCTTTTGATTGATGATATCTCACTTTATATGAAATATAATGTTCGGTTGATTATCCGTCTTTGTGCGGTTCGTGGGTACATGCTCACGTATGTGTTTATGGATTTCGTGGGGATGGATAGTCATTTGAATGATTTATGCGACCACGTAACTTGCTTCTTTTACTTTTGTCTGGTTAATTGGAAGAGATTGTTGCCTGACAATTAGACCGCCAGGTTGTATTTACAGTAAAAGTGTTAAATAAAAATACCTGAAGTGAGACGAGCAAAGCACGCTGACAAGTTTTTTTTTCCATTTTTTAAACAGTACATATTACCTAATTCATAAAAATCCTTCTACCACCGAATAATAGGCAAAAAAATTACCTGTGTCATTCGAGGGGAGTAGCACAGCGCAGGATTTGAGACAGCGTCCTTCCGCACGGAAGTCCGTTGCTTACCGCGCGGCCATGCACCTCATAGAGAATACTTAATATTTCCCTAAACAGATTTTGCTTATTCTGTTGATCGGTTGATCCATATCTTTGTCAGACCGTTCATAGCTAATTTTGCAATCCCAGTTCATCTTCAGATCTCTTCTTCACGTCATTCAAATACGTTACATTAAACGGTGCTTAATGTGACGATTCTTCTATCATATAAGACATGATGATCCAACTCGGACAGCGTTTTGGTCTTGAAGGTTTCCTGTTCCTGTGTAATCTCATTCGATTTCCCATATTTTTATCACTATCAGTAATGCAACATTAATTAGGATAAAACAATTACATAACAATATAACAAACAATCATTTTGGGGATAAAGAGAACCTTTTCATTAGGCAAAACTTGTGTCAATGTATTCTCTAACATCCGGCTGAAACAAGTATACTCTGAATTCACTTACACATACGTAAACCCCAAGTCACCACGTACTTTTTTACAACCTCATTGTAACCTCAATAATCACATCAAAGTTAATTTGAAAGTGTCCAATTGAAATCCCTTTTTCTTATATATCTTGTTTTTTTTTTTTCACGCATGACTGTATTTATTCAACACTTTATTGTACAGCCTGGCGGGTTTATTACCAGATAGCAATTTAATTCAATTTATAATAAAAGTGAGATATCACTAATCCAAGGAAAAGAAAGGGGCATTTGGGAAAAATTAAAATCAAGAATAAACAATATTAAATTACTGACTTGTAACTAAAAGTTTTTTCAGCCACTTTTTATTTACATGACAGAGCGAGTCAAACATTAGTGAGCTACTGGTTCTGGAGTCTCACAGCATGTTAGGACTACCGAATCATTTTCTACTCAGTTTCTGCTAGGCATGCTCGGGTATAACTCCTTGAGCGTAAGAAGAGATCTGCGTATCCTGGTATACGTTGTCAAACTCGTTCGAGGAGTTGTGAACTGTCCAGCATTACTACAAAGATTAGCGTTAAATGTTCTTAACAATTACACAAGACTGCGCCGGCAAGAACTGTTCTCAATAACATACGCAAGAACGGGTCTTCCAGCCGCTATGCCTGTTGGAAGGGCCTTAACTCTTCTGAACAGAACTGCTTCGGATATTGACATATTTCATATCACATTACCAAAAGCAAAAGTAAATTTTCTTCTTAGATTGAGGACGTTAGAAAGCACTCATCAACATACTTAAGTGACTGAATATATGTGTATCACGTGTTTGTATGTATATACTCGTTTGCATGCATATGCATTATTTTTTATTTTATATAATTTTTTTCTATGTAATTTTTCTTCTTTTTTAATGTCTTGTATTTTTCAAAGTAATTGGGCTAAGCCTGTTTTGAAAAAATAAATACACACATCCGTGTGTTCAGGAAATGCTTAACATTACAAGCATCACATTTCAAATACATCAATCTTCCGCATGTTTCTTTCCTTGACCTTGCATGTTTCTGATCTATACAGGATATAAAAAATACTAGAAATCATACAAAAAGCATTATGATTTTTATGTATATGCTCAGATTTATCCTTAAATTTTCTTCAAATGCGATAAATTTTCTCCAGTTTAGACATCGTTGCATTTGCATTTAACTTGTAGATTCCATTTTAACTAAATTATGGTGCAAAAAATGCTTTTATATCAATGGCATTTTGTGATACACGTATTTTGTGGTGTGTATACTTGGATCTTTAAAAAAATACGGAATTACACCATATCACTGTAACACGTATGAAAACGGAGGATCCTTTTCAAATAACGATGTTAAATTAAAGGAAACAAATATTTGACATGAAAAATCTCGGGTGTATATTACCAAAAACACTAGTTTGTGATCGAATATATATTTTTTTGAAATATTCAACACAGTTTAAGTTATTGAATATTTCAAGGAAGATATTTGTCAGAAAATATTGTATTGATATTTGATCCTACGTGGAGAACAAAGGTTGCGTGTTTAAAGGTTTATCAAGCGGCGTATGAAGTGAATGTCACAGGTTACATTCCTGACAAATGAACTCGGCTGATTGTTTAACACTTTTGGTGTATATAGTACAATCTAGCGGCTTATTGTCATGTACCTTACAGCAAACTAGATTTTTTCAAAGAGATATTTAAGTGAACTCGTCACCTCCGAGCTCAAATACTAAGCCACGACTGTATCGTTACTGTGAATTTAAATTATATTTTATAAAAATTGTTAATGATTGAAATCGATCAAAATTGAATGATATCAATTAAAATGTGGTCAAAAGAAAGTGACAATGAACTTTTTACACCTGTAGAAGAAACAATAAAAGATGAGGATGGACGCAAGGTGTTATGGTGGAGACCCAGAATAGGCTGAAGAAATTTTGAAAGATAGCCGACTTGACGGACGGACGGCATTTTCCACATTGTTGGTGCTGGATGACCAAGAGAAATTATGAAAGCTCAGAATTTCTTTCTCAAAAATCTAGGTGTTGCGTCCAGCAAGTGTAGAACGAAAGCTCTTAATTGCCATGGTCGAAATGTTACACATATGGGCTATATATTGAATAAAGGGAAATATCAGTTTTTTTAATTTATATTGATCGTTTAAAATAAGGGATGACGCGGAATCGGTAGGAAACATCTGTCATGGCTACGCAATATTCGCAAAAGGATATAATTCAGATACTCGTAGTTGAGCTGTTCCGTGCCGCCAATGAAAATATATTTTCACAAGAGTGATTACCAAAATCAGGAAAAACGAACACGGCACTGAAGAAGAAGGAAAATGACTGACAATATGGGTTAAGATTGTGCCGTTATCATAATGACAAAAGCTTCTTCTTGATTTAAAAAATTCAAAGCTTTTTGTCGAATCTTGAAGAAAAAGATGTCAAAATTTCAACCACCCCAATATAAGCCTTAAACCTGGAACAGGGCACTAAGAAAAAATAAACAGAAGAAATCCGCACTCGGGGCAGGGGTTTTGGTTGAAGGGTATACGACCTAATCCCGTAAAAACAATAAGGCTTAGAAAATCTTCAAGAAATTGGCAAACATACCGACAGGACTGGGAAGGACGCTACCAAACGGGAGGACGAGTGAAGTCATAAAAACAATGCCCCTTGTAAGGACAAGAAACCGAGAAAGTTTTTTATTTTGCATCGTGTTAAAGTTGAACTACCCTTTCCTTCAGCGAATTTCACTACTTTTTTTTCATTTTTTTTTCTCTTACAAAGCTGGTTTGGAAAAGTAACATTCAGTTTTTACGGATTTTCCAATATTTTTTTCACGCAATTTACACTTAGAAATACGGGAAAGATTTTCTATTTTATTTTAGGTGTTTAAGAATAGAATGACATTTTTTTTAAATGGAATTAAATGAATCAATTTATTACATTAAACAAAATTACGCTAATAAAAATTTCTTACTCATTCATTTAGACACTGAGTTGACTGTCATACGGTTATATCTTACAACCAACCAGATGAGTTACGCAAACTCATGGTAATACTGGGTTAAAGATTATAATACGAGTATTATTAACATAAAAATAAAAAACAAATTTAAAACATGAAAGAAATTTTAATATCACCAAATAATAAATTAGTAGTTATGAAAAAACACTTTTCAAAACTAAGTTGAGCCTTGTTTACAAAAATATTTGTTAAAGTTGAGCCATGCTTACATAAAATATGTGTTAAAGTTGAGCCATGTTTACAAAAATATTTGTTAAAAAATAAAATATGTCAGTCAACTGAACAAGATTTAAAACAAGTTTGATAAATTGTGCAAGATATTTCAGACAAAATAATATTTGACGGAAGGTTTGTGTCCCGATGAAAAGTTTAGTGCTTTGTTGACTCGGCCTCCTCCCACTTCCCACCCCTTATCAACCCTACAAGACAAATATATGATGGTTAGTAATAATAGCAATAATAAAAGGATAGTATATAAAGCTCTGTTAAGGGAGCTAACGCCCCTCAAGGGTGATCTAAATTGAAAGTTAAACCCGTTGGTATTGATTGATTAGAAATGTTACCAGAAAAAAAAAAACAAATTGAGTCTAAAAATAGGAAGGCTATTAAATTAGCAATTTCCCCACGTCTACATATTTTTGCGACAGCATATAATAAGAAAACAGCAGAATACTTACCAAGGGAAGACGAACTGCTAAGAATATTTTGTGGATCTTCTGATATATGATGTTAACACATTCGGCTTAAGGCGGAATGGACGAGTGTAGTGAATATATAAATTTTGATAAGATCTCAAAAAAAATAGTCTTTAATTTCTTCCTAATGTTGCACAAGCCATCCATAGCTGTTACTTTTTGAGGCTGACCATTCCATACCACAGAACCAAAAGCAGACTAATTTGACAATATTTACGATTTATCATATCAGCCTAGCAGCTGTATCGAAAACTAAATGACCCTTGTAACTTGTAAATCAAGCAGACAAATAAATTGATAATTCATCTATTTACCAATTTTATCTTTCGAAGATTATATAAGGTCTTTCAAATTGAGCGATTTTTTTAATGAATTTTTTTTAAATTCTTGAATAAAACACACAATTTGCTTTGATTTCAAAGAACTTTTTATTAGTCATTGAAGTATACTGTTTGCCATTTAAACACAATAAACAATATCCGCCAAATGTTTACCTCTTGGAGCTCCACAGATGTCCACTCTTTTGTCAAAATTTTCGATGATATTTTGGCATAATTGCTGTTCTAACTCACCAATATCGCGAATAATTTCGCCCTTCAGCTCAGGAATTGATTGGGGGTTATTCTTATAGACCTGGATTTTCACGTAACCCCAGAATAATTAGTCCAGCGGTGTCAGATCACATGATCTTGGTGGCATATTAACATCAACATTTCCGGAGATTACAATAGATACAATAATTCTCAATTTGAACGCGTTGTTATATTGTATACAACTCCATTTTTATAAATGCCATACATTACACTTCTCAAATGTCATAAGACTCAGGCAAGTTCGCGATGCCATCTGTGTTTTATCTAACAATTAAAAAAATCGCTCAATTTGAAAGACCCTATGTAATGAACCATTTTTTTCCAAAAAGAATACTTCTTTATGGAACTTTTTTAATCGGAGGTTGACACTCATCAAACTCATCTTGAATTTTGAGGCAACAACTTGATATTAAAACCTACAAATTTCCTTTACCAGGAGTTACGTCTCCTTTTCGCTACTCTATGTTTTTCTGTCATAAATACCTTATTCTTATTACGATATCCCTCGCAGATAGGTACGGTTATTGCGTCATTTAGTACACCAGTCATAGATTCGCACACCCTTCCACAGTCCATCATATAGAGGACATATTTTTTCCTTGTATTATGTATTCAATTCAGATTCAAACGTAAATTTTGATATAAACGATCAACTTGACAACGAAGTTGCAGGACACGACAAGTTTTCTAATGTATGTCTAACATATATACCATTACACCATAAAACACCGTTTGTATACCGCTAAGATCGCTTTAATTTACAAAATAATTGTTTAGTATAAAGTTACTAAAATTTCAGCGCTTCTTTCTTCAGGAAACGCATCGTGACGTTAGTATTAAGGTATATTGTGACAAATTTAATAGATTTTGAATGAAATTACTCCTCATTTATCAAAAATTCCTCTTTAAGGACCAAAAACATTGATTTAATGACAATATATTTATCGTGAATATAAAACTTAGACTAGTTTTAACTTATTTTTCGTATTTTTGTCCCTAATATACCCGTTTTCACCACAAATACACCAAATATTGTTAATATTAGGGTAAAACTGTCATTTAACACTGTTTCAGCGTAAATATAGGACTTAAACTTATTGTTATGATTTATTTTTCGTATTTTTGACCCAAATACATCTCCGTTCACCACAAACGTGATAAATATTAAGCTAAAGGTGTCATTTTACACTATTACAGGGTGAAAACGGGACTTAAACTCAAATACACCCCTTTTCACCACAAATACACCAAATATGGTGAATATCACGTCAAAACAGTCAATGTAACCTGGCTTTATTTTCCTGGTGTTGGATTTTCTATAATTATTTATCTATATGTATATCACAATGGCAGCATATCATACTTTTTTGACCTTTAACCTTTCCTTCCCTGTGTTGGGTATCTTCTACACGTTGCTTCTAATAACCATCAATATCTCTATAAATGTAATAAATACAAGGTTAAGATTTTAGGTATTCCTCCATAATATATTTACGCATTGATTTAAAAAATAATATTAATAATAATCAGAATTGATCGACTACATCGAGGTGTTTTGTAAAGATCGAAAACAAATTCGCATTTAAACGCGGCGAGTGCCTCGTCTTGACGATAGGTGAATAGTATGCGGGAAGCGCGACACTATATTCGCATCTCACTCTTGCATACTAGACTGAATTGCGAGGAGCTGAACTGTCTCAACGTCGCAAGGAAAGGCGTATGTGCCGGGGTATGCGACTCATGTTCCGCGCCACTAGTTGCCTCTAGGCTTGCAAATAGGTTAGACGTACGCCCGTTCCGTGAGCGTTTTTTAATGTTTTCAGATGGTTTTTTAATGTTTTCAGCAAATTAATCTCAATTATTATAATTTTTAACTTCAATTATAATTAATTAAGAGGGTTATCTATGAATGTTCTTATTTTTCCGATTTAAAATCGCTAATTTTTTATTGCGCACTCACTACCCAACACCGTAACACGCGTATTATTTTTATCACCGTAAGGGAAGGGTTAAAGCCAGCATATTTTCGATAACACCGAGTTTCAAACGATTCGATAGTCTTTAAAGTAACTTGTTTTAACATGCCATAAATAAGTTCGGAGAAGATGTAATCATACACAACCCGCATACTTAATTTGATATTGAACATTTTATTACTCCTTTTTAAAACAGCAGCTTCATGCTATCTCGACTCTTGCATCTCATTGATCATTCATATAGCATCACAAATTTAATATTTATTTACTTAAGTTTTAAACAACATTTCGATTATTTCTTTCAAGTACTCTTGGGTCTTGTTTACTGACAATTTTACATTGTGTTTTTTAAATATTGAGATATATTTGGGAGTTGAACCTTATCACCCGGAAAGAAGTTATTACCACCAAATTTATATTTTTCCATAAAGCCAAGAAAAAAAGAAAAATTAACCAGAGTTTTCGATTAACACAAAGATATTAATGCAACTTTTCACACAGCTTCTACAGTTTACTTTCAATATTTTATTCACTTGATCCAACCTACTCTGTTACGATTTCGTCTTTCTTAAACTTAAAAAAAATAGTGTTATAAAATCTAAGAAGAAAAAGTAACTGTGACCGAAGACATATTTATATCTTTATCTTATTTGCTTCATCCTTGCCAAAGTGTTTGTGACTATACTGGGTGATGATTTTTCAGTGTCTGCTCCTCCCTACTCGATATTTATTGTAGTGTAGGGAACCACTGAATATTGTCGCATACATACGGTCAATGACCGATGAAAAGACCTTCGGATTCCTCGATAAATTATATTAAACAGTCCAAAGGTCACATACCAACCATTGACGCCGGCCGAGCATCGCACCGCATTCCATACTAGAGAGAGAACGCACCACACTGTCTCGACAGTTTCGTAAATAAAATATCACCCACATACGATATTAATCGTTCTGCATTCACAGAAGCGAGACAGAAGCATATCGCGAGCGCACTCTCGTGCACATTCCAAAAACATATAAATACCTACGCTACAATAAAAAGAAACACTCTCTCTTACCGCATTGCGATCTAACGTGTTTTATTTATTTACCAACTACTATCATAATCTCTTCAAATAAGAACCATCCTGCTAAAGTAGTGTTGTAGCTGATACATGACAACTGATAAGACATCCCTTACATGGTCACCAGCCAGCAATTTTGAAATTTAGGGATAATTTCATAAATTCAGCGTAAAAGTTGACGACTCCTCGAGATAAACCGTGTTTTCTAAAGTAGTAAGACATCTGACAACTAGATGGAATTCTTGGAAAAGTTGACACCTGGAGACCAACTGCTTTAATTTACTTGTAGAACTTTGTACAGAGCAGATTCTGCTAAGTAGTTATTGTTATATACGGCGAACATTAAGAGATAGAAGTTTCTTGAACGAAAATAAAACTGAAGCTCGTAATGGGCCTATGAGCTTCAGTTTTATTGAAGCTCGTAATGGGCCTATACAAATACTGAAGCTCGTAATGGGCCTATACAAATACCGAAGTCCTGAGGCGAGCTAGAGCTGACAGGGAGTTGTTGTCCACTATAAAAGTTAGAAAGATTTCATATCTGGGTCACGTGCTGCGTGGAGAGAAGTACCACTTGCTCCAGCTTATATTGAAGGGGAAAGTCGAGGGACACCGGGGGCCCGGAAGAAGACAGATGTCCTGGCTGCGGAATGTGAGGGAGTGGACCGGCATCCGGAGTGCAGAGGAACTGTTCCGGGCGGCTCAGGACCGAGACGGATTCGCCGAAGTGATCGCCAACATTGGGGGGACCCGACAGGGCACTTAGAAGAAAAAGAATGGGCCTATACTGAACTCAGAACACGTGTTGACTTGTAGGAACAATAGAACTACATACTCTGGTCAAGATCTGTCCTACTAGAAACACATAGCGTACGTAACTATTGATAGTTGGGTCATGGAAATCACCCGTGTTTAAAATGAGAAATCCCAGGAAGATGTAACATTCCATAATATCACAACTACCACTACCAATCTGTCAAGTATCTGATGGGTTCTTATTTGCACGGTTTACTATCATTATCTTTATTTTTACACTTTGGTTTCCATATCTTCTTAAGTATTCACATCGATATCACAAGTGCAAATGCTAGGTATAATATATCAACAGTTTTTTTGATTTCGCAAAAAAAATACTGTCAAATGCTTACTATCCTCAGTGAGATACAGGCAAAAATCTTGTTTACTGGGGACACGACAAATGAAAGGCTACAAACTCAGATCCATTGAAATTTTGTGTCCAAATTAAATTACCTGTTGTTTTTTCGCAAATTGTGTATATTTCTTGTCAAGTGTAAATAATTTTTTTTTAAATATATGAAATATAATCAAAAAATTTGGTATATCAGTTTCTTCGTGCAAAAGCTAGGTGTAATATATTGTAGGAACTACGGTCGTCCCTGAATATTGTCAACACGCACGGTCAACGACCGACGAAACGACCTTCGGATATGTCCAAAGGTCGCATACCAAAACATTGAAATTGTTTACCCGGAAATACTTTTTACGATACATTCCACAGTAGAAAGAGAACGCATCACGCTGTCTCGCCGTTTTCGCCGACAAATTGTCTACCCACAATATTATTCGCGACGTCTGCAATATTTCAATCGACTATCTCTGCACGCACAGAGGTGAGATAGAAATATATTGCGGGCGCACTCCCGCGCCCGTTCTGAAATGTATAAATACCTACTTACCGATAAATAAAGCATCATTAATCACTATTTATTATTCATCGATTCATTCACTCTCTGCTTCCGCATTGCTAATTGACGTATTTTATTTAAATACCAAACAATCAAAATCATCAGCGCGTCCTTCAAGGACATTCGCTAAAATATAAATAATTCTTCGACACTACAAAAAGTTGCTGTCCAATACTTAGAAAAAATGTTGGTTATACATTAGTGTCTTGTTCTTGACTCCTTCAATCTATAATTAAAACATATCGACAAGTTTTATACCAGTACTTGAAAAGTGTTCAACTGCCAAACTCTTAAACTAATATACCATAGTTTGATATCTTATAAGTTTCTTTAGTCTTCTGATGTATGTTTATACTTACCATCACCGTGAGTTACATTTGTTACTTTCCTCGTATCGCATATTTTCTCGTTACCCAGTTTATCATATTTGCCCCTAGGTGCTGGAATAAATGTTCCTTTTTTTTGGTCCGCCATTTGACTTACCCTCGTGTGAAGTTTGCTCCAAGGTGAAAGGTGAAAAATGAATATTCCTCCCCGGTGAGCTAATATTGAGGTAGTTTATGTGAAGGGGTTCTACCAATTATCTTATCTCAGAATCCCTCAGGGTTCATCTCCGCACTTTCGCTGAGAGAATATTTGTAGCTTTTTCTCAAACCAACCTCCGCAGGGCGTTTGTAGTCCAGGTTTTTGAATTCGCGGAGTCGGAGTTTAATTTAATTAACTTGATATACCCCTGTTTTAATAAAGTCCAATTATTATTTATTCACAACGGCGTACAATTTAAATTATCTGCGTTTTCTTTGTTCACTTTTCCAACTTCACTACAAATATTTTCGCTTTATTTTGTTTTTAGTTAATACAAACATGTGAAATAATTTATAAACCAATAAAGCCTATGTTAGCTTTTTTCTGATAAAAATATACTAATTTGTATAAAACGTGTTGGGGATGAAAAAATATGAAGAATTTTTAATTAATCTCTCGCAGACCAAATAAAGTGGAGGGAATATTGAAACTTTTTAGACGTGCTTATGGGGAAGGTTAACATTAAAGTCAAGTATGAAAACAGATGCTTCTCAGTATGAAATTTCAGATTTTAATCCATCTACAAATATAAGGGACTCTTCTGGAAAAAAAAAATAACATGGTTGAATATACTATTGAGGCAAAATGAATTTTGGATGATTGAAATAGTTTCTACATCATTTAATTAAGTAAAAACATTTGAAAATAAATTAAATTGAATTTATCAAATATTATACACGGCGAATTCATATTTATTTTTATAGATATGTGTATTTAAGAGAAAAGGGTAGTACTGCAAATATTGGAAAAAAAAAGTAGAAGATTTTATTTTTAACTTTTCGAGACAATTTTTTTATTTTGATTTAACCAGATCACATGGGAAACTGGATCTACGAAAAGAAAATATCCGCAAGGTATTATTGTCTTCTGATATTATAAGGGATGTTTTACTTATTCTATTTGGAGACCATTGGTGGGTGATGAGATCATGGCCCCTTTTTAAAGATATTTGATTGAAAACTCTTTGGTTTTTTCTCAATATTTAATTAATTAATTGAGAAAGAATGTATCGTAATCGAGGTGAACCAGAACATTATACAGTACACATCGGGCTTAAGAAAGAGACTGTCGACCATAATCGGCTAACTTCGGCTTTGTAGAGCGTTGTATCTGTCCCTAGAACGCTTGCCAACGACTGACAAATCGCGACGGAACACGTGTATGTATAACAGAGACGACGCTCTACAAAGCCGAAGTTAGCCGAGTTCTTAAGCCCGATGTGTATTACTTACTGCCGGGTACTGTACATATGTTTTAGACTGGTTTGGTATCCTCACCAGACTCGCGTCATGTTAAGGCTCTTTTCAGGTTTTGTAATAACTTGTTGAAAATGAGACCAGCAAAGAAGGTTTATGAGTTAGTAACAAAAGAAAAATTATATTTGTTTGACAACTTCAAGATTATCATAAATGCATGAAACTTTAAAAAGTACTTTTTTGCGTGCGAAAGCAACAACCTTTTTTTTTTATGCTGACAAACTCATTCTATTCTGAAAAAGCTAAAATGTTAGATTATTTAAAGCTGTGCCTAACTTTTCACAGATAATTTGATTTATGACACTCACATCCTCCCTCTTATGAGTATATTATAACACAAAAGCCTATTAGAATTCGGAATAATTACTATATCTAGATTATTTGAGTAAATATTAAACAATAATGGACTTAAAACAAAGCCCTGTGGCATACCTCTCCATAATATGCACTTCAATATTTCAAAAGAAGTGTGGCGGTCGCACACTCGGATACTGTGGGCATTCATACATACGGTCAATGACCGATGAAATGACCTTCGGATTCCTCGATAAATCTAAGTAAACAAGTCCGAAGGTCACCCGCCGGACATTCATCCCATAGCCGAGCGGACCGCACTCCATACTAGAGAGAGAACGCACCACGCTGTCTCGCCGGTTCCGTAAATAGATTGTTACCTACATACAACAATTAATCGTTTTTGCATTTACAGAAACGAGACGCAGGCATATCGCGAGCGCATTCTCGCGCGCATTCCAAAAATATATAAATACCTACTTTACTAATAAAATTGGACAGACTCTCTTTCCGCATTGCGATCTAACGTGTTTTAATATTTATCAACAAATCATCCTCATCATCTCTTCCCTCTAGGATAAATATCCTAAAGAAGCATCAACAGTCCAAAAACAATTATTTATACAATATCGCATTGTCTATTGATAGTCTGTGGAGTGTAAGATAAGAAGTTACGAGTATCAATTCAAATGTCATAAAACATGAAACTTTGGTTTTGTTGCAGGATGCCTTGTCCTATAAATGATTGATGAAATGAAGAAAGAGATCATATTCACAACAAAAGAAACATCAAATTATTAAGATACAGGCAAAAGCCTAGTTCACTGGGGACACGACAAACTAAAAGCTACAAATTCAGGTCCGTAAAAAGTGTGGATCCACATTAAATACTGTGTTGTTTTTTTTCATAAATGATGTATTTATTAAATGTCTTGTCGTGTATAAATAAATTTTATTTAATTGTCTGTTAAAGTGACATTTTAAAAGTTAAACGAGACAGTTACTATGGTTTATGACGTGTTATACAACTCAACTGAATTAACTAATGACATCAAATACAAAAAGTCATAAAATACTAAAAGTGTGGTCATTGCTTTACAAGTGATGGATAGCTTGTTCGGAGTTTCGGTCCGATGGTAGGACACCTTACTCCTTCATCGGATAAGTTCTGACTGTTAAGATATTTATTGGAAATTGGCAGGATCTTTTTGGGAATCGGGAAAGGATAGGTTTGTGGTAATTGTTTTGATTTTATGAATGATTATGAGAAATTATAAACGATTAAATACATATATAAATATGATGATATGTACATAATATTAAATACAAATATACATAAATTTGTGTCGTCACACACTGTTTTATATTGAATGGGTGAAAAAAAAAAAAAAAAAAAAAAAAAAAAAAAAAAAAAAAAAATGAATTGTGAATAAATTATAAGAATGTATATAGTATATGTAGATAAGTAAATGAGTGGGGAAATGTGTGTGACTTTTATAAATATATTAAGGTGTAGAAAATGTTTATTGAAGGTGAGAAATGCGGTTGCCTATGGGGGTAAACTGTCTGCCGGAGGAATTATCGATGATGGGGTGTTCAGAGTGACAATCGGGGGGTGGTAATTGCTTTACTTACAATCCGACTTTGTGAATTGTGGCTACGAAGAATATTTATCAGTTGTGTGATTGTCAAACATCAAAATAACTACCCTCTGACACCGCTGAAACCTTCACTAAATACAATTTGTTTTCAAACTTTAAATTAATATAGCGTAGCTGAATGTTAAACTTTTTAATTAGTCATTCCCATATATTTTTTTCAAAATTTAAGGCCCTACAATCAGAAAACGCTTCTAGGGAAATATAAAAGAATATATCCTAAGGACTTACGAAAGTAAGTCCGATCTACCTTTCTGTTATAAGCTCAGGCTTCCGAATCATCATTCATCTGTTGCCTGACTAGTCTACTAGTTCACTAGTATTAGCTGGGAGGACCAAGGTCTGAGTAAATGTGATGGAATGCAAGTGGCCTGAACGAGTGGGTATGTACTTGCTAAATAATTAGTTGTAAGAATTGTTATCTAGTTATAAGTAGTAGTAGTATGTAGGTGTTAACGATTACTAATAAATTATGTTTTGCATTTAGATTAAAAACAAAAAGACATGTAGGAAATTAAAATTTAGATAGTTCATAGTTATAATATATACACATATATAAAACATCATTAGATAAATTCTTAAGATGTAAATTTGTACAAAGGTATAGTATAGCTATTGGCAAATACATTAATTAATTAAATAAAAAAAAAAAAAGAATGTCAGCCTTTGTTTTTGATTTTTTTAAAACAATTACATAGATTTTCTTCTTCTTTCTCTTAAGGCCTGTGGTTTTTATCATCAGGACTGTATCTCTGAAGATGTTGTCTCCCACCATCCTTCGAGCTTTTTGGAGGTCTTCCTAGGAAACGAGTGCCAACGGGTATTTCATGCATTGCTGTGTAGGGAACTCTTGTTGAATCCATATTTTCCACATGGCCTCACCATTGTCTCTAACGGTTTTCATCACATGTCATAATAACTTGTACGTAATATATTTCTCGGATACCCGAGTTTCTAACATTTTATCTAAGTGCCTGCAATGGTTCGTTAAGTTTCTTTATTTTATTTGTTCTAAACATATTTTTGTCATTTTTATATCTGCTCTATAGTGTATTCCATAAGTCATATTTTTAAGATAAACCCTTTTGAAATGTAATGAACTTCTCTAGTAAGAACAATTTTGAATTAAAATTCAGTAATATAGTCAGCCCACTACGATGTCTATTTGAAATAATTGGAACGCATACAGTGGAAGTTTTTACGTTTTATAAAATTTAAACAGCAGATCTCCAGAACTGAGTTGAACGATGTCTATCAACTCAACCCGGCGAGACCAACTTTTTCACTTTACTACTGTAAGTAGTCAAAGTCATGAAAATCCATACAATGCCCATATTTGTTGCCCAATTTATGTAGTTTTGCTATGCAAGAGTTGTATAAGTAGTTGCAGCCACTTCACTACGGAACAAAACATTTTGCTTACAAGAAATGTGTAATATGACAAACTTAGTTAGTTTATGGACTATTGAAAAACGAGCTGATTATATTTAATAATATTGTTTGATATAAATGTTATTCTATCTGACAAGGATAACATTGGATAGTAAAATACAAGTTTCTTTAAATTACCCCTTAACTACTTATGGAACAATAACTTTTGGAACTTAATGTGCACATTGAAGTATTTTAATATATTCTCTATATATCTATCTCAATACGCTTGGTATCATCACTCACGATTTATCTTAGCTGGAGTTTCCGCCAGACAAGACGGCTGCATTATTTCATCCTGCTCCAGTTTCTGGCTAAAGATCGGCAGAAGAAGCTTGCAGCCCATTTTGCCACAGAGCCGTTGCGGTCTTCGGGGAAATATATGCTATGCCTGCAGGCAAAATTTCATGAAAATCAAGTTTAAAATTTATCCACCTTAGTTAACATTTTGAGTAACATAATAATGCACATTTCCTTTTTTTTTTGGTCTGTTAACAATTTATTAACTTTTATTATACATGACTTATGTGACTTAAATGTGACTTTGTATATTGAAAGAGAACTTGGAGGGTTACTAAAAGAAAAAAAAACTGTATCGTTTTTTTACTATACATGACTTATGCGACTTAGATGTGACTTTGTAAATTGAAGGAAAACTTAGAGTCACTAAAAGAAAAAAAAACAACTGTATCGTTTTTTTTTTACTATCCATGACTTATGCAACTTAACATATATGTGACTTTGTAAATTGAAGGAGAACTTGGAGGGTCACTAAAAGAAAAAACGACTGTATCGGTTTTTTTTAATATACATGACTTACGCAACTTAGATGTGAATTTATAAATTGAAGGAGAACTTGGAGGGTCACTAAAAGAAAATAAAACTATACCGTCTTTTTTTTTAATTATTGTAATACACTTTTGTTATATGCAGCACAACCTACTGGACTTTTTATAACAAGGCAATCTCATTTGATAAACTTGAAAGGTGTTAAATAAGCGTTAATGGAAAACCTGACCTGAACCTCGAAATATAAAAAAAAACTATATATTATACATGTCAATGGAAATCGAACCAACTTGGCCATGAAAGTCATAAATCATTTATATGGGATCAACTATCAATAATATGTCAAATGAACATTAATTAGCCTCATGATTTTCTTTTAACACAATAACGCTATAAGTTGACATTTAAGGGAATTTATTTAACGCAATAACGATGCGAAGTACCATATAGGAGACTTTAACGCAATGTCGCTACGAGATGCCATGAAGGTTATTTTATAATATTTAAAATTACACTAAAAAGTGCCATATAGGCGATTTTATAAAACTCAACGATTTCATGGGGTGCTATATGAGTTATTTTGTATATTTAACACAATGACACTATTAGGTACCATATACAACTGATTGACTTTATTTTACGCAATGTCGCTTCGAGGTGCGATAAAGGCGACATTATTTAATGCAATGAGGTGTCATAAAAGCGACATTATTTCATACAATGACGCTATGAAGTGTCATAAAGGTGACTTTATTTTACATAATGATGCTTCGAGATACTACGTGACTTTATTTCACACAACGAGGTGCCATAACGACAATATTATTTTATACAATGACACTGAGGTACCATATATGTGACATTATTTTACACAATGAACCACGAGGTGCTATAAAAACAACTTTATTTTACACAATGAACTTCGAGGTGCCATATAAATGACTTTATTAAACGCAATGAGGTGCCTAGCAGTAACATTATTTTAAACAATGACGCTATGAGATGCTATATAGGTGACTTGATTTAACTTAATAACGAATTAAAGAGCTACATATGTGTAATTCAATGTTGCCATTAATTTATGTCATTAATAATGTATCGTTTAAAGATTGGTCTAAATTTGGTTTGATAACCCTCAAGTGTATTTTTTCAATACATAAAGAATTTATCCTTCGAATTAGTTAGATTATAATGACCTCAAAAATGTTGTATTTTAGTGTTCCTTCCTACAAGATCTCGTGTTTTTTTACTATTTGTAGCTAGATTTTTTTTAAATAATTTATTTAACAGATGGTCTAAACTCAACTTAACAAACTTGACTACAGTTTATAATAGTGAGTCGATCTATTGTCATATTTTTGTAAAACAATTTAGATTTATAAACAAATTAGTTAATGTATTTAGCGCCCTTCTTTTTATTTTTAATAAATGAAAATAAACCTCAACAGGTTTTTATAATACTATTTAAACTTTAAGTTTATTTATTAATTGAAAGAGGAATGACTTGTGGAAAAAGTTTGTATGAGCTCTTGAGTGGGGTGTTTTTTTTATTGTTTTATATTTTTGTTTTTTATTTTTATGATTATGTGCGGTACATTGTGGGGTGAATGTTTTTGTCATGTCTGGAGTGATTAAGTGTGAAGAGTTTGATGTCGCGTGATGTATACTATACATATGTCATTGAATGTCACTGTTTGTCAGGTTGATGAGAATGTGCAACGGGGTTTTATATAATCAAAAATCGGAAAGAAGTATCGATTTATTTTTTCATGCTATATGTACTCAGTGAGGTACAGGCAAAAGTCTAGTTTACTGGGGGACACAACAAATGAAAAGCAACACACCCAGATCCATTCAAATTGTGTGGTCAAATTAAATTGTCTGTTGTTTTTTCGCAAGTTATGTATATTTCTTGTCATGTGTAGAATAGATAAAATTATGTCAGCAAAATATATTGGAGAAACATTTTTTTCGAAAATTTATGATTTAAAATTGTATTTGTGAGAAACTAGAATACGAATATATTATTAATGCCAAACAAATTACGGACCAGCAAAAAATATTAAAAAAAAATTATCAAAAATTTACGATTTAAAATATTTTTGTAGGGAATTAGAACATTTTGTGTGTGTTTTTGCAAATCTTTACACTTTTCAGCCTTCCAATATGAATATTGTTTATGCAGCCCTTAATGCGGCCCAGAACTGATGCATGCAAATTTCAGACTGTAAATGGATATAACCCATTTTGTAATCCCCAAAGAACACCATCTACTTGGATGGAGCGGTGCATATTCAATCTAAGGACTCTTCGTTCTTATATCTGTGAGCTCTGAGGTGGTAGCAAATCCGTTTTACTTGTACCGAGAATTCCCGTATTTATGTAGATGTTTCGGTAGTATTTTTTAGTAGTCTGCTTGGTTATGAATTTGTAAAACACTGATACTAGATCTTAGACGTGAGCCAAGAGGTTGGTGTTTGACATCATGCAGCCATTAAAGCAGCTTTTATTTTCAACATCCGTGGCCCAGTTGGTAAAACGTTAGACTGCAAAGGGTCTGGGTTGAGTCTTCGTGTTCCCTATGCCAAAAGAAAAATTATTATAATAATGAGAGTATGTGTTTAAACATTGTCAATAAACTTCAGGGATTTTCATAAAATATTAGACTGCAAAGGGTCTGGGTTAGGTCTTCGTGTTCCCTATGCCAGAAGATAAATAGTTACAATAATGAGAGTATGTGTTCAAAAACTGCCAATAAAGTTCACTAATTTTGGTAAAACGTTAGACTACAAAGAGTCTGAGTTGGGTCTTCGTGTTCCCTTTACCAGAAGAAAAATGATTATAATAATGGGAGCATGTATATAAACACTGTCAATAAACAAAAAGAATTTCCGTAAAATCTTAGACTGCAAAGGGTAGGTGCTGGGCCTTTGTGTTCCCTATACCAGAAGAAAAATAGTTATAATATTGAGAGTACGTGTTCAAAAACTGCCAATAAATTTCAGGAATTTTGGTAAAACGTTAGACTACAAAGAGTCTGGGTTAGGACTTCATGTTCCCTATGCCAGAAGAAAAATGGTTATGATATTGAAAGTTTATATGTAAACACTGTCAATAAACTTCAAGGATTTATGATAAGAGTCTCCAGGGCATTTGATGATGGCGATTTTATAAGATATCATTATAATTCAATGGTCCACTGTAAATATGAGTGTGACTCATTCCCTGATAGTTAAGCGAGTCAAAAAATGAATTAGGTGACAACTTTTGTTGCAAATAGTATGAATCGTATTTATTTATTTATTCAAATAACGACACAACAGTGTCTTTTATATACAAATGAACATAGGACAAGTTATCCAAGTACTTAAAATTATTGACAAAAAATACAAACATTTGTCTTAAACTAACATGGATATACAAAAAGCAGTAGTAATAATAAATAACAAAGTCATTGTTTAAAATGATTTAGTTTAAGTTCAATATATGTATGTTTGTCACAAAATATTACCAAGTAGGCTTACTTGATTGTCGAAGACTTGTTTTATAGTGGTAAAGAACTAAGTTTGGTTTTTAGTGGAACAACGCTTACAAAGAACAAGAAGAATTTGATTTTTCGAGAATTTTATGGATAGATCTTGAGATATAGAAAACACATGGGCTCACTAGTAGACCGAGATGTAAGTCGCTTTGCAGAATCGAAACCTTCCACATATTGATGCAGGGTTACTCAACTTCAGAGGCAAAGTATTGTCCTTAATGTTTCGTTTATCATAAACTTGATTATTTATATTAATAAAGGAGAGCACAAAGTTAGAGGTTATTTCTTAATATTGTTGTAATATTCTGACAAATACTATATATACTTATATTAAAAATATCTAAATTGTTACGAAACTCACTTCCAAGTCTTTGTATACGAATTATAGAGGAGTTCATTTTATAATTAGTATAGCAATTTTCGGAATAAAAAGGATTCAGCTGTCTTGTGGATCTAGTGGAAATACGAAATAAAATGCTTGCGAGTAACTTTATCCCTCATTTTTAATGGGTATGCATGGATATTACTCTAATATTTACAGAAATCTACGCACCTGTCTTTACGCACACAAATTGTTAACAGGAAAAATAACAAACCGTTTGTCAATTGAGTAACTATTGTTTAATGTACCGAACAATTATTTACGCCATCGTGAACCAAGATATGTTTTGCCGTATTCACGAATAAAGATATTACAAGTAAGAGCATTTCCACTGGGATACGAAATTACCTTGTTGAATTTATTTTCCGATATCGATGTTTTCCATAGCTCCGGGGTTGAATTGAAGATTGATATTCAATTTCAATTTCAGAGTTATAACTGAATTATTTCACAACTATTTTTCATGCTATTTTATGTAATTGGATAAAACCTGTACTTAATTGGTTTAATGTGAAATGTAGTATATGTATAGTAGTCATATATGATCATACACTTTGATAAAACCTCCCAAAAAGGGTCATCTACAAGTGTTTCTTGAAGCTATACAAGCCTCCCATTTATCCCGTATATACTTTGAGGCAGACAAAGCATTGATCCAGCTAGAATATAACTCAAAACTACTCAAGTTACAAAAAAAAACGAAGATCATTGTTTCATTAAATGTTATGCAAAATTAATATGATTTACTTTATAATAAAATAAACACGTTAAAATGACGAAAAATATTATATAATCAAGTAAACCCAATAAAAAATAAGACTATAAGAAATATGAAATATTGTTTCGAACTTTAGGAGTAAGTAACTATTCAAAAATCTAATCAATCACAATTGACTATAAAAATTCTTACAAAGAAGTATTTATCACGTCAGCTACTTTAGGAGACGCGTGTCCTGAACTGGAACTGTCTTTTTCTATTTGAATTTCAAATATTTGAAATCCGTCAATATCCTGTGGCTGGACGTTATTAGGTGTGGGAAAATTCAAAACAGTTGAGAGTTTATGTAAAACGATGGAACATTGTATGAATGTGAAATAGTTAAAGACAGTGTTCATCTAATGTCCTGCCCAAAGTTGGAGGTGAGCTACAACTAGGACTTAATTATTGCTAATGGCAAGGCAATATGTGTTGTGGCTCACAGGTGTAGCAAAATTTAATGTTAGTAAAGTACGGTACACATTACAGTAAGAAGATTTTGGTAAAAGCAGAAAGTAAGGTTCAAAAGTTGTTTGTTCAAGGATATGAAAAAAGGTAATATAATGAATTAAAAAAGTAATACATTTTAAGAAAGATGAATTAATTTCACCATACCACTGAAAAAATATTCTGAAATTTTGTTCTTAACCCTTTAAGTGCCGCAAGGTATTAGTATGGCTGATCCCGGAGGGCCGTGATTTTTTAAGCGAAAATAAAACCTAAAAGAATTATCTTTTTTGTATATACGAGTATATTCAAAGGATATTATGAAGGCTTACCAAATATGTATAATATGTGTCGTTTGTGCCACTGTTCACTCAGAAAAACACCACTAAAACTTTAACAAAATGTCAAGGTTGTCACAGCTTATCACAGAAAATACGGAAACATACATTTATAAAAATTTTGATAGAATTAAAAGTATATGTAACACGAAAATATTCTTTATTTTAATAACGCATGGAAAGTAAATAATGTAACTATAAAATAACTTAACAGTTAAATAAGTAAAACGCAAAACTGACAACCTTGTATTAGAGATACATGACGACTGTCATGCGAAGCTTTTAGGTAAATCTCTGTAAATTCAATAATATCTATAAACTGTAATATTATAGTATATGTACCTGCCTGTATACCTACCTAAATGAATCGTCAAAATAACGAGTGAATTGTTAAAACACAAATAAATTAAATTAATTATTGTTGATATACAGGGTCATTGACCGATCAAGTATTCATAGATAGCTACACGTCAAGAACGGCGACAATGTTTACTATTTTTATAGTACCCGCCGCGATTTGTCCAGTCATCTCCAAATATAAATAATTAACCTACCGCCAATTTACGTGCCAGAGCGAGACGGAGCATGTAACGCGAACTGGTTCACCCATTTGTATAAAAGACCGGCGCTCCGATAAATAAACATATATTCGTATTGTCATTCAGTCAACTGTCAAGACTTTGTTATTTATTTACCTGCTGTCCACTTATCGATTTATATCCGCATTCCTGAGTCCATATTTATTGACAACAAATCAAGATCATCATGACTTATAGAAATAAGCAATTCGCTATATTGATGATTCTGTACGAGAAGTAACGCAGAATCAGCGAAAACGAAGATAACGATGTCGATATCAAGATCATCAGCACGTCCTAATAGGACACGTGCTACACTGATAGCGACCATCGTTACATTGGTGACCCCGAAAGAAAACAGAACACGTACATCGACGAACTACACCATCGTTACATTGCTGAACCCCGAAAGAAAACAGAACACGTACATCGACGAACTACACCATCGTTACATTGCTGAACCCCGAAAGAAAACCGAACACGTACATCGACGAACTACACCACCATCACATTGGTGACTCCGAACGAAAACCGAACATCGCCACATTGGTCATCGCCACATTGGTGAACCCGAACGAAAATCGAACATCGCTACATTGAGCCCGCACGAAAACTGATCCCGCACGAAAACTGAACCCGCACGAAAACTGAACCCGCACGAAAACCGAACCGCACGAAAACTGAACATCGCTACGAATACATACCTCGACTATATCGAATATCGCCGACTCGACAGCAATGTCAAAACAATTGCAACTCGACACCGGCATCAGCAGCAACGCGATGAGCATTATGAACAATTTCGTCAACGAGATTTTCGAACGCACCGCCGCCAACGCCAACCGCCTCGCCCACTACAACAAGATGAGCATCATCACCAGCAGAGAGATCCAGACAACCGTCAAGATTCTACTCCCTGGCGAACTGGCCAAGCACGCCGTCAGCAAGGACAGCAGAGCCGTCACTCAGATACAACACTACATCTGATTGGGACGAGCCCGACGCCAGCTCATGTGAGGTCAGTCCTGGCGATCAGCCACACGATTTACAGGATTGCCTCCCTCGACGAACTACTGACCGACAAAACGCTGGAGCAGACAAGCATCGCTACAACGTCGCTACAACCACGCTACAACCACGATACAACCACGCTACAACCATGCTACAACCACGCTGCAGCAACGAGCACCGCAGACTCCATCATCATCATCAAGCACCTGCAGATCAACCGTCCACCGCGGACGCCATCTGCAACTTGATCTCCGCCATCATCATCATCATCAAGCCACCGCAGATCAACCTTCCACATCGGAAGCCATCTGCAACTTGATCAACATCATCACCATCATCATCAAGCCACCGCAGATCAACCATCCTCATCGGATGCCATCTGCAACTTGATCTACATCATCACTATCACCATCAAGCCACCGCAGATCAACCTTCCACATCGGAAGCCATCTGCAACTTGATCTTCATCATCACCACCATCATCAAGCAACTGCAGATCCACCTTCCACCGCGGACGCCATCTGCAGCTTGACCCACACAACCAATCATCGACGATCAGCGCAACAACCAACCAAGCACCGCAGACAATCCAAATTTAGTGAGAGACGACCAAGCCTACCCCTGTTTCCGCATCACCCATCTGACCGACAGATCTGGGAAAAAACGCCACGCGCTGTTTTATCCACGTACCTACTTCGACACGGGGAGCGGACGACCAGCCCGACGTCAGATGCACCGGAACCTATCGTTCACGCAAGGCACGCGCCCTCTGCGTTCACTAGGAAGGGAGCTATGTACCTGCCTGTATACCTACCTAAATGAATTGTCAAAATAACGAGTGAATTGTTAAAACACAAATAAATTAAATTAGTTATTGTTGATATACAGGGTCATTGACTGATCAAGTATTCATAGATAGCTACACGTCAAGAACGGCGACAATGTTTACTATTTTTATAGTACCCGCGATTTGTCCAGTCATCTTCAAATATAAATAATTAACCTACCGCCAATTTACGTGCCAGAGCGAGACGGAGCATGTAACGCGAACTGGTTCACCCATTTGTATAAAAGACCGGCGCTCCGATAAATAAACATATATTCGTATTGTCATTCAGTCAACTGTCAAGACTTTGTTATTTATTTACCTGCTGTCCACTTATCGATTTATATCCGCATTCCTGAGTCCATATTTATTGACAACAAATCAAGATCATCATGACTTATAGAAATAAGCAATTCGCTATATTGATGATTCTGTACGAGAAGTAACGCAGAATCAGCGAAAACGAAGATAACGATGTCGATATCAAGATCATCAGCACGTCCTAATAGGACACGTGCTACACTGATAGCGACCATCGTTACATATTTATTCGCTATCTCAATAGATGTCTTTATATGTTCCATATTTTAGATTATTCGAATTAGTACTAGAGATTGGCTAGAAACAGGCATAAAGTTGAGCGATTTAACTCGCTAATTTTGTATTGTCGGCCCCACGGGCACGGCAACAGAGAGCAAGTAAACTCGCTCAAGCCACCTAACCGGTTAAAATGTTGTAATTCTGCGAAGATACCTTCTATGTAACTTGTATTTTTTTCTACGCAAATCGTATGTCCGTTTTGAAAATAAGACATAATCACTACGTACCAAGTCGAGACTTAAGGGTGGGTGATGTAGTTCTTGAAAACGACAGTTTTTAATTTCAGCTTTGGTAGCAATAGATGGGTTAATTGACGTTTAGGGAATCGGTCGTTAAGGAAGAGATGATGATGGTTGTTGATAGATAAATAAAACACGTTAGATCGCAATGCGGAAAGAGAGAGTGTTTTTTATTAGTAACGTAGGTATTTATATCTTTTTAGAATGTGCGCGGGAGCGCGTTCGCGATATGCCTGCGTCTCGTTTCTGCAAATGCAAAAAACGATTAATATCGTATGTGGGTGATATTTTATTTATGAAACTGGCGAGACAGCGTGGTGCGTTCTCTCTCTAGTATGGAATGCGGCGCGATCGCTCGGCCGGCGTCAATGGTTGGCATGTGACCTTTGGACTGTTTACTATAATTTATCGAGGAATCCGAAGGTCGTTTCATCGGTCATTGACCGTATGTATGCGACAATATTCAGCGACGACCGTGGTTCCCCACAGACGCATTACCGTGCAATAATCTCACGCCTGGTGACAATTTAGCTCGGCGTACTTTTTCTATGGCATCCATTAATACGAACATAAATGGCGCATAATACTCGCTTGTTACCGTAGTGTTTCTTTCTTTGAAGTAATTTAGTAGAATTCCCTGGCAATCCCAAAAGAATGTTACCATAGTAATTTTTAGGGATTGTGTAATGTTAATTTTTTTGGGCCATGGTGATCCCGGATGAGTCATTCCACAGAGTTTCTTTTTGGCAGAAGATCATCGTACTAAACCATAGTTATTAATTCGTGATAATTAAATTTTACACCCATCTTGTACTCACTTTATTCATAGCAAGATGATCAGGCAGATTTCGAAATACTTTGATTTTTGGAAGCTCACATCTCATAATTTCTTTTGATTTTAGTCTTGTAACACTTTATTTATTACAAATGCAACAGTTTTTATAGCGAATGTATCTGATAGTTTACCTTGAGGAGAGTCATTTTCAATTGATTTTCTACCTAAGTAAAGCTTTCGTTGTTGAATATGACGGAATATAGGTCGTTTAATATCTACCAGGCTTTTCCATAATTTTGAAAGAAACTTGATAATTGCGCTTTATTTTTTTTTTTACATTTCAGAATATAACAAAACAACACGACTTGTATCAGCTTTAGTAAACTGATACTGAGGGTAGAGGTATCACATTGTCTGACCATGAGAAAGACGTGGCCAGCGAGGTATCTATTCAAACACGCTCTAACTTTTGGAAAATCTTATCAAAATGTATGATTGCTCATGAATAATTCACACAAATACTACACTCCACCTAAATCTAAATGCGTTACTATCACATATCGGAACATGCAAAGATTTCTGTGTTGTTCTTCATCCCCTGGTAAGTTTTCTACGGTTTTCTTACGAAATATATATTTTTCATACATACGCAGACGTGGGCAAGTACACTACACAATAGCCACATCTACCAAAAGCCTATCCTTATACTTAATTCAATTTAATAGAAGTATAATTATTTTTTTCAGTTAATAATTTGGTTTTGAGTGCCCTTTTAAGTGTTTGCTCTTTCAACAACGCTTTATAAACTATTCTTTCACTATTATTATTAAGCTTCAGTCATATAGTGTATACTTGAAACAACGCAATTGAAAAGTAAACTTAAGTTAATCAATGTAATACGTTTTTTTATAATTTAAAAAATATTAAAAATATAAGCTTTGGTGTATGAATGAACAAATTTATTTCAAGAAATTTAAGCTACCTGGTCTCATAAGATATCCGGAAGACGGCGCAAACTGCATAATTTAGATTTCCTTCCGGTCCCTTTGGGAAATTGCTGAGCATCTACTCAAAGTATCCTCCAAAAGGACTCATTTTTTATTCTTTTGACCCGATCAGAGTTCAGGAAGTCAATTCATGCAAATGGATGCACCAAAATTTTCCTCCTTTCGAATATGTGGACTGGGAGAATTCGCGAAATCCACTCTTATTTGCCAATAAATAACTTCTGACGGAGAGAACAGACTACAGACATTTCTGGAAAGAAATTTCGTCAAAAGATGAAACTTTACGAAAGTCCCGAGAATTTTATGTCCCTCTTAGAGAAGTATTAGGTCCTTACATATGAAATTGGCGTTTTGCCGTACTGGCAACTTTGATCTCAAATATCTTCTCTTTGGTTAGGAATTCCAAATTCAAATTTATACAGCTATTTACTCAAGTATTTGTGTTTTGAAAATTATAATTCATTTGTTTTTTCTCAATTGTTTTTTTTCTTTGCGTCGCTCAGTTTACAAAATGGAAAACTTGAAATATCGCGTTATTTACGAGTACGAGTTCCACCGTGGCACCAGTGCTGCAGAAACGGCTCGAAGGATTAATGATGTGTATGGCGACGGTGCCGCAAAAGAAAACACAGTGCGTTTTTGGTTCCAACGTTTTCGTTCTGGAAATTTCGACCTGCAGAACAAGCCCCGTGGAGAAAGTTGGTAATGAAGAATTGAAGGCTATTGTGGAAGCGGATCCATCGCAAACCACGTCCGAGTTAGCTGCAGGCTGCGGTGTTGGTGATAAAACTGTTTTAATCCACTTGAAGCAAATTGGGAAGGTGAAAAAGCTTGAAAGGTGGGTACCTCACGAATTGAGTGAAGCAAATCAACAAACGCGCGTTGACTGCTGCGTTGCATTACTCAACCGGCACAATAATGAAGGGATTTTGAATCGAATCATTACCTGTGATGAAAAGTGGATCCTGTATGATAATCGGAAGCGCTCATCGCAATGGCTGAACCCTGCCGAACCAGCCAAACCATGCCCCAAGCGAAAATTGACTCCAAAAAAGTTACTTGTGAGCGTTTGGTGGACTAGTGCTGGTGTCGTTCACTACAGCTTTCTTAAATCTGGCCAGACGATTACGGCAGATGTCTATTGTCAGCAACTGCAAACCATGATGGAAAAGCTAGCTGCTAAACAACCGAGGCTGGTTAATCGCTCTAGGCCACTGCTGCTTCATGATAACGCTAGACCACACACTGCACAACAGACGGCTACCAAATTAGAAGAGCTTCAATTGGAATGTCTAAGACATCCACCGTACTCTCCGGACCTTGCCCCGACAGATTACTATTTTTTTCGAAATTTGGATAACTTCTTGCAAGGGAAAAAATTCAACTCCGATGGGGCAGTCCAAACCGACTTCAAAGATTTTATTGATTCCCGTCCGAATGGTTTTTTTAGTAAAGGGATCGATGAACTACCTATGAGATGGCAAAAGTGCATAGATAGCAATGGTACATACTTTGATTAAATAAATATATTATATTAAAAAAAATCAACTTTATGTTCCTCCCAAATAAAACGCCAATTTCATATGTAAGGACCTAATATTTATAAAAGCTTGAATACATAATGAATGTTTGAAATAATTAATGAAGGAAAATGATAAAAGTTTACTTACGAGTTCTTATTTTTTTAAATTCATTTGAGTAATTTATGTTTCAAATTTTATTTAAGTTACATTCTTGTTTTACAAAGAATAAATAATATAACCTTACATTACAATCATAAATGTCGATTTGGAAATAAATACTTGTTTATTTTTGTAAAGAATTAGAACATAAGGAAAGAATGCGGATTGAAAGAAGATACAGTGCTTATGATGAAGACAGGAAATGAAAGATGGTTCAGCTACATATAATACAAAGAATGAATAATAGAAGATTCATTAAAAAAAATTAAAGGTAGTATGGAAGGTACAAAAAGTTTGGAAAATGTAGAACAGGCAAATTTATATAATTCTGAAAAAGGGAAAAGAAATTAGCATTTATAATAGAAGAGTATGTATCACGGGTGTTTGGGCGTAACATAAACGAAAAAGTTATACTGGAGTAAAATAAAGCGGAGATTTCTTCTTTCTGCCTATGCCATAATGTATATGCCAAGATGGTCGTGATGATAATGCTTTATAAGTTTATTTACTGTGCTGCAAATCGTTTTCTTCTCCCGTGACGGATATGGTCAGCAACACAAGGGTTCTTCAAAGAGCCAAAGTTGATAGAAAGCTGCTGACTAATATGAAAATCCGAAAACTGTCCTATTTGGGTCATGTACTTAGAAGAGAAAAGTACAAATTACTGCACCTGGTCATCCAAGGCAAAAAAGAGGGTCGAAGAGGTGTTGGCAGGGGGGCGATCTCCTGGCTCCGCAATATACGTCATTGGACTGGTATAAGGAGCGTTAGGGATCTTTTTCGGGCTGCTGGGGACAAATATGCCTACTCTCAGGTGATAGTCGACGTTGGGGGGACCTGACATGACACTAGGAAGAAGAAGAAGAATAAGTGACGTTAGATCACTTCTTCGTCAATAAGTTTATATCGCGCCCATGTAAAAAAAATGAAAATCGATTTTCAGTGTAGAAATCGTTATATATGTAGGTGCAAAGAGTGGGTGTTGGTAGGGTAAAACTGAGGATGAGTTATGAGAGACTTAAAAACACCAAAATATTTCTGAAATAAAAATAAGTATGAGAAACAAGATAATACGTATGACAATATATGTGGATGTACATGAGGTAGAGTTGTGTACATTTTTAGTAATATTTAAAAAGGAAAATAACATGAGGGTTTATGTTACATGTTGCAGTTATATATTGTAATTAGCTATGAATTTTCCGTTTCAAAAGTCATCAGGAAATTTGACTAAATTAAAGACAATAAGTAAGTATGAAAAGTACAAGAATACGTATAATGAGATGTATGAGTGTAGAAGAAGATTGCCTGTGTACGTGGATAATTTAAAAAAACCAAGTTCGTTCTATCTGACTACCTCAATAACGAAATAGCATGTTTGTTTATATGAAGCTGTTTTATAGTTTTTCGTTTCCAAATCCATCAAAAATCAAAATTTAAACAAGTCATGTACTTTAGAACATTGTATTTCTATAAATATTTGTTTAATTTTGAACTAACATATTTGCTAGTCTTGAGTATTTTAATAATCGAATATTTCATATAATTTTAGATAAAACGTTAGTTAAATTCACATTCTTTCGACAAGTGTTCATTTGATTATTTGTTTTAAATCGACACGTGTTTTTTTGATTATTTATTTTATATTGAAATATTCTAGACCCTATTTTGGTAAAGGTTTCGTCGCCAAAACGCTAGAGATATTTTTCATTCGCTCCGCCCTTTATTGACATTTGAATTTTATCATTGTATTTACGTGTCAATCTAATATTGATTTTCTAGAGCCGAGACGAATTTCCTACGTTTCAAAAATATAACCGCTCCCATCACAATGGCGGAACACACTTATCACAAAATGATCTTCCCCTTCTTCTTGCCCAAATGTTTATCTTTCAAGATTGTCACTCGGTTTCATGGAAACCTGAGTGAGAGATAGAAATGAGAGAGGGGGAGAATTCTGAGAAACGCTGCGCAGCGAAAAATGTACATTGTAGAAAAATCTGTGAATCTTAAATGAGAGGAAATTAACGTTAAATTTGATGGAAGATTTATACTAAAAAAGATTTTTATTAATTCACACATAAATATATATATTTTTTTAATACACGTCATCTCATTGGTTTGGTTATTAAAAATACCGTTGAACCGACGGTTCGATATAATAACCCTAATCATTTTCGAAGTAATCACGAATGAGTGCATGGCCGCTTGGTAACGCACTGAATATCCGTGCGGAAGGTTTCCGGTTCAAACCCCGACCTAGTACACTCCCTTCGAACGACACAGGTATTTTTGCCGCCTAGTATTCGGGAGTATAAGGATACCTATAACTTCGGCCATATATAATTACTTTTGCGGATGACATGGTTCTTCTATTCGAGGGCCGAACATGGGATGATGTATTTTTAAAGGCTAACGAAGAATTACGCGTAGTTAAAGAATGGATGGACTCAAATTTATTGACTATAAATTCCCAAAAAACTAAATACATCACATTTAGCATATCTACAAGAACTCAAGCACCTACAAATAAATACATAACACTGCACACTTGTTCACCCATGGCTGACTGTAGTTGTGTTTCCTTGGAAAGGGTTGATAGTATAAAGTACCTTGGAGCTTATGTTGATCAGTTCCTTCGTTGAGAGGTCCATATTAACACTTTGAGCGCAAAAATCAGAAAACTAGGATACATATTCCGTATGATTCGAAATGTGCTCAGTGAAAATATCCTTAAAAGTATATACTTCGCCTTATGTCAGTCAGCACTTTCTTACGGTATATCAGTTTGGGGGGGATGCACTTTAACCCAAAAACACATATTGCAGGTTTCCCTAAAATTGATTGTGAAAATAATGAATAAACTTCCTGCTCGGTATCCCACGGTGGAGCTTTTCAGAGAGTATCAGGTCCTGAACATAGCCAATTTACATCTCAAATCCATTCTCTGGCACTACCATCGAGAGGAAGGGAAGATGCAGACTCAGCAGACACACATGACACGCATGGCAACTAATGAAATGTTCACCATCCCTAGAGTTAAAACCTCTTTTGCCCAAAGGCAATATGCTTATTTGGCTCCCATTACATACAATGGCGTGCCGACTTCAATAAAGGTAAAGGTAGGAAAACCATTTAGACAGTCGATCGGAGCGTGGTTGTTATTGCGACAGGATTTTGAGTACTTGGGCTATCAGGATGAATGACGAGTGGAAGGGATTTATGTGAGCTCGTGAGTGTGGGTTTCTTCTTGTTGTTTTAATTTTGGTTGTTTTTGTATTTGTGTTTCTGTGTATTTTTTTTTTGTTTTAATTTTGTTTTGATTTTGTTTTTTATTCTTATAATTGTGTGCGGTATAGTGTGGGATTGATATTTTTGGTCTTTCTGAAATGATGATGTGTGAGGAGTTGAATTTCGCAAGATGTTTCCTGTTGTAGTTGAGTGTCACTGTTTGTCAGGTTGATGAGAGCGTGCAACGGGGTTTTGTTTTTCTGTTATCAAAAATCGGAAAGAAGTATCGATTTATTTTTCTCATGCTAAATATCCTCAGTGAGATACAGGCAAAAGCCTAGTTTACTGGGGATACGACAAATGAAAGGCAACAAACCCAGATCCTTTAAAATGGTATGTCCAAATCAAATTATCTGTTGTTTTTCTCAAATTGTGTATATTTCTTGTCATGTGTAATCTATATAAATAAAAATGTAAATGTTCGTTAATTATTTGTAGCTAATCTCCGGAAGTTCTCTACCGATCGCTTTGAAATTTTGAGTAAAGTTAATATTCGTCAACGGAAATGTTTTTTGATTTTTATTTTTATATATATATCAGTGTATATAATAAAATTTTTAATTAAGAGATGAATATTTACGCGAACCTGTCGGGGACAAGGATATCAAATATTGAATATCAACTGTCAAATTTGACAGTTGAGCATATTGCATTTTCGAGGTTTAGTAATTAATATTTGATATTCAATGATTTAGTCTATAACCATAAAATATAAAATAATTTTATGTTTGATAATAAATATTTCCTGTTGAATAATAATTTCGTAATTACAGACGAAAAATAGGTTAGAATCCAAGATACGTCAAAATAAAATTTGTGTTAATAAGGATAAGTTCCATATTAAGGATAAGTTCCATTGTGTCATAGCAGCTTGAGAAAATCTTAATATGGCTGAGTCTAGACTTTATAGCGCAAGCGCAGGAAATATATTTGGCAGAACTAATACTAAATTTGTAAAAAATATCCAACTATAATTTTATTTGTTTGGAAATATTTTGAGTATCGTTAAAATAAATATAATCGCTAAAACAAATATAGCTTATATGTATAAAGAGATCTAAAATAAATATAACTTACATGTATAAAAAGATCGAGGATCGCTAAAATAAATATAACTTATATGTATAAAAAAACAGATGCGTGATACTCTCGCGTGGTAGAAGTGAAACTTCTTAGCTCCTAGGAAAAGTTGATTTTATGCATTGCTTTTTTTCGATTTGTTAACGATTTTTTTTAGGATTAGGAAATGGTTCTGTGGAATTTAATTCAAGAAAGTCTCTTTTAATTCGATGAAAAAACTATTTTTTTTTATTTTTTATAATAAACAATAATAAATAATAATTTTAATAATAATATAATACACTTAATACAAGAAAATTTATATTTTTTTAATGTTAAATATATTAATATTTTTATATCATTATTAATTATTCAATGAATTATTTTAAAATAATTATTTAATTATTTTAATTATATTATTAAATAATGTATTATTAGAAATGTTATTTTATTATATAATTTTTTTTGTATAGTACCATCTGCGCTAATTTATCCGCCATTTTCATTTCATAATGTGCGTTGTTAACAAACCTACCTCTAAGATTATCTTTTTCACTTAGTTTTTTTAACTTATTTTTTTATTTTTCTGTTCAATTAGCGATAAAATTTAATTGTGTTGATTGATTTTCGTTTAAATTCAAATCATATCGTGAATTGATCTCTTGGAGTGACGCGATTATTTGCTTCACAGAGACAACGTGATGCTGGTATGTACATTTTTGACAAACGTCATATTTATTTTAAACGAACTGACAAATTTTTGCTTATTTGTAACAAGATGTATTAATTTGTCATCATTGTTGTTTTTTGTAATGTATTTACCTAAATAACTTGCTATTTATTAGAATAGATATTTATTGTTCATTAATGACGCGTCCAAACATGTCACATCCAAATTTAATTCGTGCGTAGTTTGCAATGTCTTTCCTTAACATTTAATGAATTCCAATAATCTCTCTCTTTGCTTAACATTTTATTCGTTCCAATTATCTCTGTATTTCCTTAACAATACTCCTATTGGACAAATATTTGACAAATGCGTGTCCAGCTGCAAAACGATCGATCAGCTGAGATATTCTCACATCAATTGCTGGAAATTGGGAACGGAAAGGTGCAGGTTGATATGACCCCAGGATGAATTTCACTGTCTCATAACTTAATGTTTCACAATTTCGAGGAAGCAGCAGAACGACGTGTAGCCGGACTTGAAGATGCACGGTTGCGAGCACGGCGATCGCGTTCTGCAGATTCAGAACTGGTTCGTTCTCAACAGAATGTACGCGACAGGCTGATAGTGGCTGAAATAGGTCATTAGGAATATCAAAAGTATCTTTTTTATATAGAATTTAATTTTATCTCTACGTTTATATTTCAAAATATATCAAATCGTATATAGAAATGGAGATTTTTTAATATGTTTGATATTCATTCGTTTGAATCAGACCAAGCTTCGCTCTGAAGAATACGTTCATTTGCGAGATACAGTTGTAAATGACGGTAATACAACTAACGTTTGAAGACTAACGATTTGGCCATCTTCATATACAGGCACTCCACGTCATATGCATGAGTATGCTCAATATGCAATTGCGTATGTTCGTCACTACGGGTGTCCAGACCTATTCACTACATTCACATGCAATTCAGCTTGGGACGATATACAACAGCTCATGGTAAAACATGAAGTGTTTCGGTCTGTGCGCTGCTGGATATACTCAGTGGAATAGCAAAAGAGAGGATGGCCACATGCACATATATAGTACTAATCTGGCTCTATAACAAAATCACTTCAAACGAAATCGACAATGTAATGTGCGCTGAAATACCCGATGCCGACGTCGATAAGGATTTGCATGAAGTTGTGACGAAATATATGATACATGGACCTTGCGGTACACTGAATCCAAATTCACCATGCATGATAGACGGAAAATGATCTAAGCGATATCCTCGAGCATTAGTATCCAACACGGTTACAGGAAACGATGGATATTCTTTATAAAGAAGAAGATCAACAGAAGATGGCGGGAAATTAGCAACCATACAAATGTGAAATGGTGACATCAAAGTAGACAACCATTGGGTTATTGCATATTCGCTTTTGCTATCAAAAGCATACAAAGCGCACATAAACGTGGAATACTGTAACCCCGTTAAATCGATCAAATACATTTGTAAGTACAATACGTGAATAAAGGCAGCTACATGGTAGTTTTTGGCGTGCAACCAGAATGCGGGATGGGAATGCGGTCATACATATCGATGAAATCGCACAGTATCAGGCTGGAAGATACATAAGCAGCAATGAAGCTGTATGGCGAAATCTTTCATTTCCCATACATGAACGAAGTCCAGCTGTTGTTCACTTAGCAGTACATCTAGAAAATGGACAACGCGTTTATTTCACAGCTGCAAATGTGCAACAAATAGCCCTGAATCCACCGGCTACAACGTTAAATGCTTTCTTCACGTTATGTCAAAATGACGCGTTTGCGAAAATACTGCTGTATCAGTGATTGTGACATCAAAAGAAGAATTGGTTGAAAAAGTATTTACCAATATTCAAATCAATTATAAAAATCACGATTGGCTGAGTGAACGAGCTATTGTTGCCGCCAAGAACAAAGACGTTTACGAACTTAACAATATTATTCAGTTCCTTTTTTAATGTTTCGCAATTTTATATGTTTTTGTTATAACTTTCTTTCTTCTTTTTCAGTGCAATCGATCTTTCATTTGAATTCAAATCATATCGTGAATTGACCTCTTGGAGTGATGCGATCATTTGCGAGCACGGCAATAAACGCGACAGACTGAGAGTGGCTGAAAGACATAAAAAATATTGTATACCCACAAGCATTGTGAAATTAAACATATTAGAAACGTGTGCTTTCTCTTTTCTTTATTTTCCATTTAACCAGACTGAGCCACAGCAACGCGTGGCCGGGTACAGCTAGTAATAAATAAAATAAATAAATAAATATTCTTTCAAAAAAGGGAAAGAAAAACATGCGGTTGTATTCCGATCATCTCACTTAAAGTGTGCCATGGGACCCCAGTACAGCAGTATGGCCGGTGAGTTACTAGGGTTCTACTAGTTACTAGGCAACTAGAAACTGCTGAAATGCGCATGCTAAGATGATCAGCGGTGTGTCCCTAAAAGAGAAAATGAAAAGTTCACGCATACGTGGAAGCCTAGGTGTTATAGACATCAACAGTAATATGGAGGAAAGGCGATTGAGATAGTGTGGGCACGTTGGATGCAGAGCAGCCTTTCAAATTGGGAACCAAGCAATCTCCATGGATCTTCCTCGGATAACAACCAGGGGAAGACCAAATAATTCGTGGGTAGTGCGAAAAGATAACCTGATGCAGAGGCACGGCCTGGGGGACGTAGTCCGGTACAGAAGAGCATACAACCTGAGGACGAGGTATGAAGGGATCCTCGACTACGAGGCCCAGTAACAAAGACGAAGAATCACGAAAGGGTGAGTTTTTAGCCTTTTTAGGTAAAATATCGTGAACATCAATTGAGCAACTTAAATAACAGTTTCACAAAATCTATCGCTAAATAAATATTTTAATTTATATTTGTTCCAAATTCATTCATACATTCGTATATACCATCACGCCATTTCCATGCTTCGTAAGGCAGAGGGGACAGAGCGTCACACTTTCCTTTCACATATATACACCTTCCCGTGCTGCTTCTGCAACTTTTATTACTTCTTACATTTCCTTCTTTCGTAATATCATTCAGCTGATCCAACCATAATATCTTTGGTTTTTCTCTGTCATGTGTTTCACTCAGATTTGCATTGAATGTTTGTTGAGTCTTTCTTTATTCAATGCTTCCTCATGCCCAAATAATTTTAGATTGCTCTTCTTCATCTTGCTTAACATAGCAACCTTAAGTTCACATTTATTCTAAGCACTTCATTCATTATTTTGGCATACATTATCACTCCATGAATTTTTCGCAATATATAATAGTACACTCATTTGTTATTTATATCATTTATTTATTTATTTGTATATCCCTTTATCATTTATTTGTTTTTTTTTCAGTATTTTTTCACATCCACGTTTCTCTCCTGTATATCAAAGTTAATGTTCAAACATTGTTGTGGACTATCATCTAAGTCGACATTAAAAAAAATCGACTCCAGGATATACGTTTTATTGCTCCATTGTTTTTTTTTTATCACTACATACTGTTCAATATCCCTGATAACTCTTCCATAATTAGAGAAAACACTATCGAAATAGCAGAAATATTCAACTTTTTCTAATTTTCCATTATTCGCCCATATACAGTACATAATAGCATTTACTTTTACTTTCCCACTTTTCCCCATCACCATCACTTTGTATTTTCACCATTACCATCACTTTATATTTTCACCATCACCATCACTTTGTATATTGTCAGATGGGGACGACAGAAAAGAAGGTTCTGGAATGAACACGTATCCAGAATGGCGGAACCATGAGCCGTAAGAATGGCCAGGGACAGTATCCCCTAAGCAAGCAGACCTCCAGGACGACCTCTCAAAAGATGGAAAGACAGCTGGCAGTTGACATCACAAGAGGCAAACAATGATGCAGGACCATAACAGGCCAACAGGCCTAAAATAAGATGAAGAAGAAAAAGACATCACTTTGCATTTTCACCATCACCAGCACTTTGTATTTTCACCATCACCTTGTATTTTCACTATCACCATCACTTTGTATTTTCACCATCATTTTTTATTTATTACCATCACCATCACTTTGTATTTCGCAACATTTTTTTTCAGATATTTCTCTTTACATATCTCATGCACCTAACTTATCAGTCTATATAATTAATTTTTGACGATAAAAAGCAAATTAGGCGCGTTTAAAATCTAAATTTAGTGAAATACTTTTTAGCAAGATCAAACAATGAACACAGTGAATTAGTTAGCACAACGCACGTTTTATACATAATCCAGAAAGTTCGATTCTTCATGTTTTTAAACACTGGATTCAGGGATGTTTTTTTTTCACATTTTTTTTTAACAAATATTCCTGAAACCATTCTGCAATGTCGTTCTTTATTTATATGTGTATGTGTAACATAATACGAATGTGAGTGAGTTTTTTTTTTCCTGGAAGGACACAATAATATATTTTCACAAACATGTACTTACAAAAACAAAATAAAAAATAATTTGATTTTTACAATACATTATATCTTTTCTCGTGATCCAATTATTTTCGATTTTTTGCTTGATTCTTTTCTAAAAATTCAAATACTTGAAATAATAACAATAAAAGGACAATTTATAAAGCGACATTTATGTTAGAGAGCAGAATTTCCTTAAGGGCGCTCTAACTCAGGATTCGAACAAACTGTAAGGATAAGAAGGTGGTGACTTCGGCCGTTAAATTGAGTATTGTATATTATGTACAAATGCAGTAAGATACGTCATCTCAAAGCAAGAGTTTGATGGTAAGGAGATCAAAGTGTAAATATGATCAGCTGGTTTAATCTACTGCTACCTGTCGATAATAAGACAGATTTTTTTATAAAGAGCTATTTTTTAATATACTTAATGAAATAAATTTGATAAACAACAAAATATATTTTTTTCTTCTTTTTTGTCATTCGCTCATCAAGAGTGTCTGAAATTATAAAGCCATAATCATTATGATGACACATAAAAATTATATTTGATTGTTATCAAACACTTGGCTAAGACTTTTGACAAAGTTCTGCTGGAGGATGTCATTAACATAATGAGAGAGTACGAAGTTCCGGCATCAATAATCAAAACCATTCAAAGTATTAACAAGAATGGGAAGACACTAATCAAGGCAAACGGAGACCTAACAAAAGAGATACCCACTGCAACCGGCATCAAACAGGGATACAGTCTCAGTCCATTCCTTTTTAACATTATTATGGATAGAATCATAGAGGAGGTGACTTATTTGGTCTTGGGTTACAAAATAGGAAATAAATTGACCAGTATAATGTGTTATACTGACGACGCTGCAATATTGGCAGAAAGCGAAGATGATCTTCAGAGAATGCTCTACAAATTTTGTCTTGCTTCTAAGAAATACAATATGACGATTTCTGTCAATAAAACAAAGTGCTTAACAATATCAAAAGAGCCACTCAGATGCAAACTGATCATCGATAACGTACCCATTGAACAAGTCATGCGATTCACTTACCTAGGTGTAGAGATCTCCAGCAACAGTGACCTATACAGTGAAGTACGAGCACAAACTAATAAAGCGACAGTTTTGGCTGACTGGCTACCTGCAGGACACTATATGGAGAAACAAACACATGCTAACCGAAAGTAAGGTCAGGATATATAAGACATGTGTCCGCCCCATCATGAAATATGGGATAGAAGCGAGAGCCGACACCAACAGGACAAAAAACCTTATCAGAGTGGCAAAAATGAGAACCATACGCTCAATTGCAGGCAGAACTCTTAGATATCGAATCAGAAATGAGATGATAAGGTCTGTCTGTGGTGTTGAAGATATAGTGAGGTGGGGAAGAAACAGAAGACGCTTCTGGAGGGATCATGTAGACCGCATGGAGGATATAAGACTGGCAAGAATCACTACGACTGAAAACCCTAACAGCAGGAGATTACCAGGAAAGCCACCGAAAAGGTGGTAGGACAGCTGGACGTAATCATCCTAGGACAGTCCACCGTCACAAACAGGTCATACGACCTAAACCAAGAGGAAGAAGAAGAAGTTTTTAAATGAGCAATCCACCCAAACTAAGATGATTTGTGCCTCCTTTTTAAAGTCATTATGCAATTATATGAGTCAATATACAAGAAAAAAACCAGTTTTCAAAAATGTTAATTCTAGATAACTCAAAGTTTCCACTGAGTAAGGTTCAAAAATTTAACAATCGATCTACTATATAAGTGGAATTTTTTTTCGAAGAAAGAAGAAACGCAACAATCTTTGGACGCGATAAAGATACGGCTTTTAGTCAATCAAATCTTTGCGAACAAAGGACAACTGAATAATAGATGGTCTACAGTTTCATAATTCAGACTACAATCGCAGCCAGGACTCTCCCTTATATCCATTATGTGAAGGTGACTAGCCACCACGCAGTGGCCCATCCGCAAACGACACATGACAGACATTTCCATCTTATTCATTCTTATTATATTAAACCACGATATTATTAAGATAAATTTCCTAGTATCCCTATGTTATATGTCTCGCGGTTAGGATAACTTTCCTGGTAACCCTACCGTACATAAAGAGTTAATAATACTTGAATTTGTACTCGGCGCATGCGAGTATTGTCACCTTTCAAACTCCAGACTGTGACCATTTATTATATATTTTGTTACCAATGGGGATAAATCCTAGACCCCCGGGTAGAAACTAACTAGGTTACGTAAATCGTGTTCCAGAATTTCCATCTAGGTCGATTTCCAGCCCGGCAATTCCAGTTAGACTGAGAGATCTAATCATACCGCCGTTTTACCGGAGAGTAGTGTAGGAAAGAAAAAAAATCTAATTTGAATTTTTTTTTCAGTATCGAGTACAAATACGCGTATAAACATTTATCTAATTTAAATTAAGAGTCTAGTTTCAATTATATTCATCTTATCGCGTCAAATGCACAAATTTATTTCCTTCCCGAATTCGGCTACGTGGAGAACACTGGACTTTCTGCAAATGAAGTCCTCATTGATACAATACATCAGACTCATCATACGGGTGCAGAAAATATTGTGTGGACTGCCCCTCATCGCAGACATAGAGTCAATCCATCACGTAGTATTTCAACATGTTGGCCTTGGTTCTTCCAGTTCCAGTTAGGAGCTTTTAAAAAAAAATTATGTTGTTTCAGGACAGTTCCTAACCAATTGATAATAATACCCCTACAGGCAATTTTTCTTTCGATGGTCTTGCAGCCCAGATTGAGCTTTGGCCTCCGTCAATCTTCGCCTTCAACTCCTCCTGTCTTCCGCCACGAGCCTCCAATCCTGCGCCTGCAGCAGGCGGGTTGCGTCCCTCTCGACTTCGTCCTCCCATCGCATCCTTGGCCTGCCCACTCTCCTTCTCCCACCCGGGTGTCCCTTCAGGATTATTTTGGGTGCTCGCGATGACGGCATTCTCCGCACATGTTTGGCTCATCTCAATTTGCTCAGTTTGACATGTACAGTCGTTGTATCGTATTCGCTAGGTTTCGCCGTCATTCATGGAGCCCAGGATCCTACGTAGTACTCTTCTATCGAATGCATTCAGCAACTCTGCGGATTTAGCTGTCAGTGTCCATGCTTCGCACCCATATATCACCACTGTTCTAATAATTGTTTTGTATAGGGTGACTTTGGTTTTTCTGTGGACACCTCTGAGCTTGAACACCGGCAGTAGGGAGAAGAATGTTTTGTTCCCTGTTGTGATTCTTCTCTTAATCTCAGCATGCTCTTCGTTTCCCTTCGTTATATTTGAACCCAGGTAGGTGAACTTATCTACTACCTCTAAGTCATATTTATCCTTGAATCTAATGTTACCCCTACATGCAATATACATCCTTAAATTTCTCTACACTCGTTCATCACAGCAAAAAAAGTGGTTGTTCCATAGACATAGTGATCTTAATCAAATTACTTGGATTTTGACCTGGATGCTGGCGGCTGGAGGTTTATTTATTGATTTAATATTTACTTGGAGAAAATTAGGAGGAAAGAATATTTTGAGTGAGGTTATGCCTAAATATTTGTTTGAACCTAGTATAGCGAAGCGTAGGTTTCAAGATTATAGATACTTATATAACTCATTTATTAAAATCTCCGTACTAGAATTTAAACAAACGCTGAAAATATGACGTACATTTATTAATAAGTAAGTTCGTCTCTCGGCTGGTGAAAAAACTTCCGACTCTATGTTTGAAAATCAATTCCAACTTAATCTAACAAATTGAAAATCTCGCTTTGTAGAAAGTTGTTCGCCGGAACTGTTATATTTAATTTTTATCCAATTCAATCAACGAAGAGTTTTAATTTTATTAAAATAGTCTTTATAAACGAATGTAAAAAGTTTATCTTTTATCAAAATTTCAAACTTTCTTTTGTTATCTTCTTCGGAGGTTACGCTAATTATTTATAACAAATGAACAAAATATTTATACGGAGAATATTACAAAATTAGGTACGTTAATTTGCTATCATACTTATTTTCATGTTAAGGATTCTTTAAGGCAGATTTGTGTTCATGAATTCTCTTTTCAAAAGATCTTCCTGTCTTTCCTATATAGAAATTATCACAGTCAGCACATAAAAGTTTATACACACCACTGTTGCTAAATATTCCATTTTTGTCTTTCCCGTTAAATAAGAATTTCCCGAGATTGAATTTAGTGTAAAAAGCTCGCTTTACGTGACTTGGATTTTTTTTTTTGTTATTTCATATGTTGTGCTTTTTTATAAATAGAGCTTTGTCCCATTTATATGCTTATACACGTAGGTGTCGTTAAAGATTTCATTTTTAATGAGTATGTGTAAATGATCTGAAAATGTTTGGACTCGGAACGCATCATATGTTTCTGCATACATAGTTTGTGGTTTAATACTTGGCCTTTCTTTTTTTTTTTCACAATTTCATTCACTTGAAGCAACCATACTTTCTTGAGTATACTTATTCTATGGCTCTTTTTCGTGTTTGCGCTGAAGAGCTTTTTTCTAAACTTTTCATAGTTCTTTCAATACACCCAAAGCGAATTGTTCCGATTCATTACACCAGTGTCTAGTTCACATTCCTTTTTAACCCTTCCTGTCCTGTGATGTGTAACTAGTACACATTGCTTCTTAAAACTATAATATCTCTATAAATATAATAACAACTGGGTTCAGATTTTAGGTATTCCTCCGTAATACATTTACGCATTGAATGAAGATAATTTGTGAAAATCGGGAATAAATTCATCAATACAATCAAACGTGTACCAGTGTGTGACGTAGGTATATTAATTTTAAAAAACCGCCATGGGCGAGAAAGTGACGCTATTCACGTCTCACTCTCACTACTTCGGTATATGGAAACGCAAAAAATAGAATCTCAGTTCGCTCGCTTCTCTCTTTTTAGTAGCCAGCCGGCTTTTGTTCGAGATGGTCGTTCCGTCCGTTTTGTGAACGTCGTCCGATGTTTTTTTTTTTTCATATTTTCAGCAATAAAATTTCAATTATTATCACTTTTGACTTCAAATTTATTTAATTTAAGCGATTGACTTTGAATATTCTTTTTTTTCTGATTTTAAATCGCTCATTTTTACATATGTATTGATGTGTATGGAATACATATCACTGGAACGGGCGGATTTTTTTTAGCACAGGAAGGGAAAGGTTAAAGACTTTTTAGCGGAATGCTTCTTGTTTGAAGAGATGATGATAGTAGTTGTTGGTAAATAAATAAAATACGTTAAATCGCAATGCGGAAGGAGAGAGTGAATGAATGTTTTATTTATTAGTATGTGGGTATTTATAACATTTCAGAATGGGTGCGGGAGTGCGCCTGCGATATACTTTTATCTCGCTTCTGTGCGTGCAGAAATGGTCAATTGAAGTATTGTAGATATCGTAAATAGTATTGTAGGTAAACAATTTGTTTACGGAACCGGCGAGACAGCGTGATGCGTTCTCTTTCTACTATGGAATGCAGAGCGATGTCCGGCCGCGTCAATGTTTTGGTATGTGACCTTCGGACTGTAAAATATAATTCGCCGGGGTATCCAAAGGTCGTTTCGTTGGTCGTTGACCTTATGTGTTGACAATATTCAGTGACGACCGTGGTTCCCACAACTTCATTATCAAATGGAACGTTGAGAAAAAAATGTTACATAACGATACAATATTGATTGATTCTAACAAAAAACAGACATATTTATAAAAATACTGTTTGAAGCCAAAGATTTTCGTTTATGATTTCCTTTTAGAAAAACAAAGATTTAACACATACGTTATTTTTCATGTCAACCAAGTCTCATAAATACAAGAACTGATATTTTTACATTTATCCCGAGCTCATTAGGAACTTTTGAAACCTACAACATTTTCCATTAAGTTTTTTTTTCGTTCATTTTTGTGTTTACATATGATATATTAAAAATTCTCATTATTCAAAGGTCAGACATACAGGATACATTTACATAAAAACCAATTAAATATTTTTTCATAAAACTACCGGACGTATACATAAGCAAATTGTAACGACACTCATACTCGTACATAGATAGCATCACGTCATGTCCCTCTTGAGGTAGACTCTCATACTTCTTACGTTTCTCTCGGTTAAAATAATTTCAACTTTATCCTTCAACTCTTTCCTCGGTCTACCTTTTCCTTACTATCCACTGACTTCACCTTTCGGCTGCGGTGCATACGAGTAACTGTTTTGGACAGACCATTTTGATGACGGTACGAAACAGTTCAAACATACACACATACCATACAATTTCGTTTTTGGGATAGGCAGAAAAGACAGAGCATCTGACTTTCCTATCACGACAAATATATTTAACTTCTTCTGCATCCATACACCTTCTCATACAACTACTACGATTTCTCTGACTTCTTATATTTCGTTCTTTCAAAATATAATTCACTTGATCCAACCATATTTTTCTTGGTCTTCCTTTAGCATATGTTTAACTCACATTTGCACTTTATATTTGTTAATTTAGTATTTCTTCATTTATTTGTTCCAAATATCCAAACTCCTGAGGACAAGACACTTCATAAAAGAGGGCATGAAAAAAGAGTTGATATAAACTAATGCCAATGGTTTCTTATTAAAAGAATACGTATAAATATAAAATAATAACATCAGCTTCTATAGTACTTTGAAAATCCCCAGAAACAATGAGAAATAGTCTGAATCGCTTCGTAATTGTATAGTTTTACATTTGTTGCATACAGTGCTTCCTGGGGGATCAACCACGTAGCAATCTCTTCAAACCAACGAAAAAAATGTCTAAAAGACGTTAAGTGAAAACTAGACTTAAAAGTTAATCTAAGTTCTAATGGGAACCGATCATTTAACAAAGTTGGAAGACAAACGTCTTACCAACTAAGTCCACGAAAGTAATCTAAATATTGAGAGTTATAACTGACGAATATTTGGAGATACGAATGTTTCGTAAATGAATATAAAATGATTTAAATTGAAAAAAAGATTAAAAATTATATTTAAACAACAAAAACTACAATAAAAGAGATTAAAACTAGAAGGTGCTAATAATCTTGAATAGCCGAACACCTCTCCCTCATTTCCGAGGAAACTCATTAAAGCAGTTGAAAAATAAAAAGCAACAAACAAAATGAAGTTGAAAATGGGGATAGTTGTCAAGTACAAAAACAATGGAGCTACCAAAACTATTCCAGGGGAAGAAACAAACTTTGTGTTGAAACAGAAAGTTGAAGTTTTCTATCCTTAGGCAGACGAGAGAGAAAACTAAGGGGAGCGTTGGTTCATCCCACATGCATTTTAAATTTCTTAAATAAATATTTAATTAACTTATTTTGTTTTTCATCAACCGTACAATGTACCTTGCGGTATAATGTACCTTACGAAATATATAAAAAAAAGTTTGTAACTAATCGACAATTTTAACAAAATGTCATTACATGCAAATCAACAATGTTTTAATTCGATTCAATCAAATAAAAAAACACAACGAAACTTATAAAAAATACGCAAATAACTAAGTACACGATTAAAAATGATTTTAAACATTTAATAATACACACATGAGATCACACGCTACTGGACCGTCTCTTGTTAACTGCCTGCACCTCATCATATCAATTTGACATTGATGAAAAGAATGGGACCATATTAATTCAATACTTTATCAATTCTGCAATAAATCTATCGTATGATTATAGCTCTACAGACTATGAAAAAATATATCGGCAATCACTGAAAATTAATTTTTCAAATAATACATTCTAAATATTTATAGGGGAATTTCGTAGACAATAAGAACAAAGTACTTTGTTTAAAATAGAAAATAGCACTCTACGGCGAGTAGGCACTGAAGGAACTCGAATTTTGAAAAAAATTAAGCCATTCAGGACAATTTGATTGAGAAATGATGATTTTATGTAAAATAAGTAATTCAATTGATATTCTTCTTTTCCTCAGAGGTAATAAATCAAATTTTCGTTCGAGATAGGTTTAATCAATGTCAATTAAAGGAAGGCCCAATTTATAATTAATGAATCTCAAAAACTTATCCTCCATCCTTTTAACCGCGCTTATCCTTTTAACCGCGCTTATCCTTTTAACCGCGCTTATCATTTTAACCGCGCTTGAACATCTTAGCAACAGGACCAAACAATGGAATTATTATACGTTCAAGCTTACATGCATGCCAGTGAAATATACAATTGTGTTAATGTCTTTATAGAAGAAAAATTTTTGGGTATCCTCAAAATAAATTTCAACATACTCATGACCATATGACATATACCATTGATTACGCGCAGTATTTTTATTAATTATTATTATTTATTTATTTTACTTTTCATTTTATTTATTTTACACATAACAAGAAATATACACAATTTGCGAAAAAACAACAAGTAATTTAATTTGGACACAATTTTAATGGATCTGGGTTTGTTGCCCTCCATTTGTTGTGTCTTCAGTAAACTAGGTTTTTGCCTGTATCGCACTGACGACATATAGCGTGAAAAAATAATCGATACTTCTTTCCGATTTTTGATTATATAAAACCCCGTTGCATATTCGCATTATCATTACAATGATTTACGAGTTTATAATAGAATCGCAGGACAAGTGAATAAAGCCTCTACAATATCTGCATACCTTATTATCACCATTACAATGATTTACGAGTATATTACATAATTGCAGGGCATGTGAATAAAGTCTTTATAATATATGGTTTCACTAATATAACCATCACGATGATTTACGAGCATATAATAAAATTGCAGAACATGTGAATAAAGCCTCTACAATATCTGCATACCTTATTATCACCATTACAATGATTTACGAGTATATTACATAATTGCAGGGCATGTGAATAAAGTCTTTGCAATATATGGTTACACTAATATAAACATCACGATGATTTACGAGCATATAAAAAAATTGCAGAACATGTGAATAAAGCCTCTACAATATCTGCATACCTTATTATCACCATTACAATGATTTACGAGTATATTACATAATTGCAGGGCATGTGAATAAAGTCTTTGCAATATATGGTTTCACTAATATAACCATCACGATGATTTACGAGCATATAATAAAATTGCAGAACATGTGAATAAAGCCTCTACAATATCTGCATACCTTATTATCACCATTACAATGATTTACGAGTATATTACATAATTGCAGGGCATGTGAATAAAGTCTTTGCAATATATGGTTTCACTAATATAATCATCACGATGATTTATGAGCATATAATAAAATTGCAGAGCATGTGAATAAAGCCTCTACAATATCTGCATACCTTATTATCACCATTACAATGACTTACGAGTATATTACATAATTGCAGGACATGTGAATAAAGCCTCTGCAATATGTGGTTACACTAATATAACCATCACAATGATTTACGAGTATATAATAGAATTGCAGGACAGGTGAAAAAAGTTTCTGCAATATCTAGATACCTTAAAGGTTCACACATAACATCACGTATTTAGGCACAGAAAACATATTATTCGCCTTCTCATACGGAAATTGCAAAGATTGCAAAATGCTTGCTGTAGGTATTGTTTCAACATTCCCCCCAGAGGACACATCACCCCTTTTTTGAGAGCTTTTAAAATTATTGACATGAAACAAAGACGGTTTCTTCACTTAAGCGTACTCATACATAAAATTACCAGTTCAAAAATGCCACTTTATCTCTTCGAAAAACTGAATTGGTCTAGAAACTTTCACGGCTACGAGACTAGAGGCAGAGAGACTCTTTTACTTATCCCAAACCATAACCTAACACTGTTCAGGGGATCCTTCTCATACTCAGCAAGCAAATGCTGGAATGAGTTGCCCCAGGCCTTGAAGGAGCGGGTGAATAGTTATACCTTCAGAGATGCTCTAAAGCGTTATCTTCTGGGTGGTTAATGGGTTTCTCAGTGGTTAATGGGTCTCTTGTTTGCTTATCTTTTCTTATTTTCTTTCTTTTCTCTCTTTTCGCTGGTGGTGAATCGAGGATTGTGCATACGTGTTTGTGCGTCATTTCCTCATTAATTCTTTTAAAACTGCTTATCTATTTCAATGTACTACTGCCTAACTACTTCGATGTTGTCTCAACTATCTTACTTCCCATTTGTCATTATGTAAAATTTGGACTCCTTTGAGGCTTTTCTCTTCTTTTTTTTTTCCTCGTTCTTGCTGACAGTTAACCTGAGGTTGGTATATGTGGGTTTACTTTTTATTTTGTTTTCTGCTATACGTTTTTGTTTTTTTTTTCTTTTTTATTCTTTAATCTATATATGCGGGGGTGTGGGATGGAAGCCCCCTGATGCCCTTGCGGTCGGGCTCGCCCTACATTGGTGGGGTGTATCTCGGCCGTGGGAATGTTTGTGGGATGAGCCCGGACCTTTTGGTGTACTCTCTCTTGAGTGTATTTTTTTTCTTTTTTTCTTTTTTTGTCATCTACTATATTTATTTTCTGTGTTTATTTTTTTGTATATATTCCTGTTTCTACGTGTTTAAGGGTGTGGGCTGAAAAACATCTGGTGTCCCCGTGGCTGGGTTCGCCCTATATTGGTGGGGTGTATTTTGGCCGAGGGGATGCTATTAGATGAGCCCAGACCTTTTGACAACTTCTGTGTCTGATGTATTGTCTGCAATTTATGTGTTTTAGAAGTGTTATTCAGGTGTGATCTTGTACATACTATGTTGCTGTCAATAAACCTAATATTTATTTATTTATTTATTTATACTACTCTGACTTTTTACGAACAAGTTCTCGATCTTCCTACGATCCTTTTATTCAAAATATAATTTGCTTTATCTAATCATACTTTCTTTACCATACATTCCACTCACATTTGTTAGCTATATTTTTTTCTAAAATTATCTTTATTCATTCGTTCTACATTCCAAAAGCTCCTCAGTATGCTCTTCTTCATATTAATCAACACAACCAGCCTTAAGTTCACATTTATCCCTTGTCACTTCATTCCATTTACTGTCATACATTATTTCTCCATGTTTTTTTTCTCAGTGCACGCATTAAAAGACCAGTGAAGCTTGTTTATGAAAAAAAAATCTGAGAAAATACTAATTTAAAAAAAAACATGAATTTTATCCATTTCAGCACACTTAAGTCCCACAATACATGCAAAGTTCTATTATTGGTGAAATTGTTCCTTAAGAAATTTGTTAATCATGTCGCAATGTTAAATTTAAATTTAAAAAAATTAACTAATTACTTCAATTAAAAAATCAACGTAAATTTTGTTTTAATTATGTATTTTCTTTTACAAGAGAAGGAACGATATTTTAATTACAAAGCAAGAATTTAAAGATTTTCATTTGATTTTAAAAATAGACATTCTCTTTTCGCCATGATGCTTAATTTTTAAATGAGATACTGTAGACTTATTGAGAATTTCTACTGGCAGACTTAGTAGTAATTCCGATTTTGAATCATCTTGCTTATCGCACGTGTCAATTAAATACTTTCATCACATAAAAATAACATTAAAGACATATAGGCCCGTTATTTTCACTTTTCTCTGAAGATTTCTTTTAATAAAAATTTGTTACGAGAAATTAACCTCTAAGATTTGTACACTTTTAAATGAAAACTCGATTACCAATTAAATAGCAGACGATATACAAAACACGGCGATTAATTACTGCAAATAATGATGATTTTTTTTCTCGTTAATTTACTCATTTCATTATATTTCTTCCTTCGTTTGTTAACCTGCAACTTAACCGAATTAGTAATTTATAAATGTTGAAGAGCTTATTTCGGAAATAATTAGTCTTGTACCTCAGTAATCGATCCCTCGACTTTAGAACCCCTGGAGTAGACATGAAACTCGTTGTTTATCATTGCACGTGCTGTAAACACTACCACACACGAAGAGGCAACAACACTTACACACTAGTAGTGGGTACAATTATTTTTACCAGTCATACTTTTTTACCAGAATGCGACACTTTTTTACCAGAATGCGACACTTTTACCAGAATGCGACACTGTAACTTAAACGTATCAACAACTGAGTCACGAATCTCAGTATACACATATATATTGATTTGGAAAAGGTAAAATCTGTTTGATCGTTTAGAAAGGCAAGGTGGTATTTTCTCTATGATAATCTCAAACGCCTTAACAACTATGGAAAGCATTCTTCAAAATAACTACAGTATGAAGATAAATAAAGACAAAACAAAGCTGCTGACTGTAGGCCGAGCGCAACACCAGATGAGAATAGTGATGTCGGGTAAACCACTAAAGAACACCAAGGAGTTTGTCTACCTCGGGAGCAAAATAACATGGGACGGTCGGTCCAAGAGCGAGGTCGACAGTCGTATACATCAGGCTAGACTTGCATTTAATAAAAGGTCGAAAATAATAGAATTTTAGCGTTGATGCTTAACTTGATACGTCGTGATGATTTTGATATGTATTGTATTTAAAATAAATACAAAACTCAGGAATGCGGATAAAAGTGAAAGTGAATAGTCAATGAACGGTCGAGTTAATAATAATCTTTATTTGTCTACAAGTAGGTATTTTATAGTTGTGAGTGAATGCGCCCGCGATATATACTTTGTCTCACTCCTGCGCGTGCCCTAGTATAACGGGTAGGATATTTATTTGCCGAGACGGCGAGACAAAGCGTAAATACTATTTGTGAGTACACATTGACGTTTCTAGTATGTGACAATTGTAGATTGTTCAGAGGTTGATTCATCGGTCGTTGACCCTGTATGTTTACAATTTATTTTGACAACAAATTATGTTTGACAATTATTTATTTAGGGACGTAGGTACCCTACAGAATCAAATAATATAGACCTAAAACTGAGAATACTCCTCATCAAGACCTATGTATGGAGTATCTTGATTTATGGCTGCGAGACATGGTGCCTATCCGAAAGAGATAGACGAAAACTAGAGGTTTTTGAGATGTGGTCCTATAGAAGACTATTAGGAATTTCCTGGAGAGACCGCATCACAAATGAAGAGGTTCTCCAACGAATCGAAGGAGGAAGGCACCTGCTCAGGATCCTGTCCGAAAGGCGTGCAAGATGGATCGGTCATATAATACGACAAGAGGGCCTCTTGCATGCCATAATGGAGGGTATGACCGAGGGGACAAACTCTAGGGGACGCCCACGCCGAGAGTACCTGGAGGACCTGTTGGTGGACGTGCGCTGCTCAACATATACAAATTTAAAAAGAGCCGCACAAGACAGGGGGGAATGGAGGAGAAGAGTTGAAATTGCTGCAAACCAGTCTTAGGACTGCAACCACGGAGAGAGAATCTCAAAAAGGCACTTGAACCCTTGTTTGCGTATCATCGGTAAATGAATCCAAAACTTTCGGGTAGAAGTCTATTGTTTAATCAAATAGACCACAAAACTCATTTATTTGATTCAAGTTAACAGTTTATTAAGAATATCGAAAAATAAATCACGGGATGACCCCGTTGTGACGTAAATATGAGAAAGAGATGTTTTTGTTACTAATCGTTTCGTTGGAGCACATTCAACAAATTAGACTTGCCATTACAAATTTACTTTACTGATTATTTTGTTACTGAAAAACTTTGTAGGTGTTGAAGGAAAATGCATGCATATGTCCAAGAATCATGTTTAATACAATGTAATAAAGTTCAAAGCTGGTTTTTTCTGTCACATTGAAGATCGAGAACTTATAAATAAAGTTCTAATCAGTGATTCTATAGAATGATGAATAAGCCAAAATAATAGTGGATCGATGATTTGGAGAGATACTGCCGTACTATATGTATGAGGAGCTGGATAAGAGATAATATTTACAGCATAACTTATAAAGCGCAGTTTAAGGAGCAAACTCTCCTCAAAAACGTTTCGTCTCAGGACTCAAACCTACCATGGTTAATATATCGAAAAATTAATAAAATAAATAAATATATAATTGTTAATTGCACGGATATAAAAGTAGTGGCTTCATGCAGCTAAACGTAGAGACGTATCATGCATGCAGTTATAATTATTTATTTTTTTCATAAGAACACTTATAGGAAATTAATCTCGAAATTCACACAAAACATATAATTTATAAATAATACCTAAGATTTAAAAAAAAAATAGATATGACCGAAGTCATAGGTATCCATATATCCTCGAACACTAGGCGGAACAAGTGCCTGTGTCGTTCGAGGGGAGTAGCACAGCGCGGGGTTCGAACCGACGACTTGCCGGACGGAAGTCCAGTGCGTTACCGCGCGGCCATGCACCTCATTAAAATTAATTAAGTTAAATATCCCAATTACCAATGTTCATATCATGGACCGTTCTGTCATAGCAACAAATCAATAAAAGTGTTGCAAATTATGTACAATTTTTGGTCATTAAACTGAAACATTAATTTCTCAGTTAATGCAGGCGTTATTTATTTTTATTTATTTATTTTACACATGACAAGAAATATATATAATTTGCGAAAAAACAACAGGTAATTTAATTTGGACACACAATTTTAATAGATCTGGGTTTGTTGCCTTTCATTTGTCGTGTCCTCGGTAAACTAGGCTTTTGCCTGTATCTCACTATCCTCCTAAACATTCATAGTGTTAAAATAAATATGTACATATCTGACTCGGCTACTGCATTCTACTCTCAGCATAACATATATCTTACTGGATTATAGAAGCCGATATTATTAATTTAATAAAAATTATAAAATTTAGAATGTAGCTACGTTGAACGAAACAGGTATTTGAGAAGAGCGAGAAAGAATTTTCAAATCATCTTTCTCTCTCTTCGAATATCTTAAAGTATTATCGACGAATACTAGGAATATTCTTCAACAAACAAGCAAAATAATCAAGAAAAAATCGTAAAACATGATAAATAAAAAATTGTTATACACAATCAAATACAACGGTGGTCGATAAACCACGCCCCCGAGCCAATTCTGCCCACTGCCTCTTTTTGTACGTTATAGCCCGCAAGCTAAGAATGAATTTCGTAATTTCAAATTCTTAAAAAATTCAAAATACGCGCTGTAACGAAACGGTCGAACGTCAAATTAAGGAGTTGCGAGATACGACCTATGTGGCGCTACTATAGCTTCGCATTTGGTGGTCTCTGCTGTGACGCCACGCAGTTATAATTCGGCAGTGTTTTCAATGCAACGTGTATCGCTTTTTTTTTTTCAAAGATTAAAAACCTTTAAATCTTAATACAGATCAGCATTAACAAATGAACATTTGCAATCAATTTTAATGATAGGGAATACTAACTTTGAGCCCCTATTTTGTGAAATGTTATCTCAAAAAAGGCTATTTCATTCTAAGCATTAGCAGAGCCGTATTTAAAACAATTATATACTTTTCTAGGCCACTTAAATTATCACGTTACATTTTGTTGAAAACTATTTTTTTGTTATTTAATTAGGCCTACCTATATAAATATCCTCGAGTTTGCCTCTTGGCCCACATAATCTAATATATTCACTATTTGGACCTTCACAAAAAATGTTTGCTGACCGCTAAAATAGGATATTAAGCAAAAAAATCTTTGTTTTTATACTAATTACAATTTTGATCCAAAAAGAAGTTGAAAAAATCATTCAAATTTTAACATCATCTAATAAAATAGCAAGAAAATACAGAAAATAACACAAGATTAAAATAGAAAACACAAAATAAGAAGATAATTTTGAAAATTAGATTGAATGATATAATGCAATGAGTACTATCAATTAAGAATCGGATTTAAATGGAGAGTGATAGAATGCTAGCAATGAAGAATCGGATTTAAATTGAGAGTGATAGAACACTATCAATTAAGAATCGGATTGAATTGAGAGGGATAGAATACTATAAATTAAGAATCGGATTTAAATTGAGAGTGATAGAATTCCAGCAATGAAGAATCGGATTTAAATTGAGAATGATAGAATACTATCAATGAAGAATCGGATTTAAACTGAGAGTGATAAAATACTATCAATGAAGAATCGGATTTGAATTGAGAGTAATAGAATACTATAAATGAAGAATCGGATTTAAATTGAGAGTGATAGAATGCCAGCAATGAAGAATCGGATTTAAATTGAGAGTGACAGAATACTATCAATGAAGAATCGGATTTAAATTGAGAGTAATAAAACTATCAATGAAGAATCGGATTTAAATTGAGAGTGATAGAATGTTCATAGAATAAGAGAGAGAGCGCACATAAAAAAATGTTATTTGTAAAAAAAATTGTAAATTTATAAAAGTCACATAAGTAAAATACTCGAACATAATTAAAAACAATATATCATATACTTCTCCAATTATAATGCCGTTTTTATATTCTAATTATTTGTAAGAAGTAATATTACAAAATACGCTCATAATATCACATACATACCATGACGCCGTTTCCATTTCGGAGTAGGCAGAAAGGAAAGAGTTCCTGACTTTCCTATCGCGACACACGTATTTCGCCCCTTCCTTAACCTTTTCTATAACGGCATAGTTGGTAAGGGTTCGATCCTCGATGGAAACCAGATTTAAGAAAAAAAGGTTCCTATTTGATTTTCACTTAAGGTCTATTGGACATATTTTCGGCTAGTTAGAAAAGATTGCTACATAATAATAAACCCGCTTAATTATAATATACACAACGAAAGTGTAAAACGTTTATTCGTATATTTGAAGGACAATTTTATAAAGCGCCGTTTAAAAAGAAAACTTAAACTCGAAGCCATCACTTTAAAAACAAATCACATCTGGCAACTATGACATCACCCGAATGAATCATTTATAACAGTTTAATTATATACGTGTAGAAATATTTTTATTAAGTGAAAACTTTTATTAAGTTTGTAACGATGGTCGTTATCAATGTAGCGTGTGTCCTATTAGGACGTGCTGATGATTTTGATATCGACATCGCTCTTCGTTTTAGTTGATTCTGCGTTACTTCTCGTTCAGAGTCATCAATATAGCGGATTGCTTATCTTTATTTGTCGTGATGATCTTGATTTATATTCAATAAATATAGACTCAGGAATGCGGATATAAAAAAGCGAAAGTGACAACGGGCAATAAATAATAAGTCTTGACAGTTGAATGAATGACAATGATAATATATTTATTTCTCAGCGCGCGGACAATTTATACCAATGAGTGAACCAGTTCGCAATACATATTCTGTTTTGCTCTGGCGCATGGATCGGCGGTAGATTATTTATTTGTATTTGGAGATGGCTAGGCGAGTCGCAGATACTACAAAATAGTAAACATTGTTGTTGTCCGTAGCGTGTGACACTATATGAATGCTTCATCGGTCATTGACCCTGTATGTTTATTATTAACAATAATTAATTTAATTTATTTGTGTTTTAACAATTCACTTATTATTTTGACAATAATTTATTTACTAGGTAGGTATCCTACAAGTTCCAGCGGGAATCGAACTCGCGACTCCAGAGTCAAAAGACAGGCACCATATCAACTGGACTACGGAGGTCGTCAAATATACAATACAATACGAAGCAATAAAGTCTAGCATGCTATCTATACAAGCAGTAGCTTTTCCTCTAATTCTAGAGGTGTTTTGTTTTAGTGTAGTTAGTACTCACTTATAACAGTGACACATCATTCGAGTTTGGTACATGGATTTATTTCCTTTTCGTATAATCAATTTTAATATGGAATACGTCATTTTTTTCTTCTGACAACAATCTCTCCGACCTATTTTGCATAACAGACCACGAAAATGAACAATAGCTCACGATGAAGTGAAGAAGTTAAAAGCAGATCTTGCCCCTTCTAAGTTTGTCCACTTTTAGTATAGAGCAGTGCTCCGCAACCTTTTCTTACCTACGACACACCAAAATTCTTCCTAGAATTCCGCGGCACACCAAAAGCTAAAATATATAGGTATTAAATTAGGCATGAGTCTTCAGCGACGCGCACTAGGGTAATTTTTCTTTGTCTATGACTAATTTGGTGCGGCCATAGTTTATGATTTTCTCGGAGTGTCGGTCCGATTGTCGGACACCTTACTCCTTCATCGGTTTTGTATGAACGGACTTTGGGTAATTAAATTTGGGTTGTTTGGTGGTGGTGTTGGAAAAATTTTTGTATAGAGAGGAGGGATAGAGTTTGGTACATACATTAAGGTTATAGATACATATAGGTTACATAATAATATACTTATATTTTTATATGTCACGAGCGTTGATAAATATGAATACAAAGAAAGAGAGGATAGTGATGTATACATAGACATAGATATTTCAGTAATTATAAATATATTACGAAGACGGGGGTGAGGGATAACGCTGTGACTTTAAAATAGTGTACATATATAAATAAGGAGGTATGATAGATACCTTATGAAGCGCGGGTATGTGCACTGGACACTATTCGGCGCCTACCGTTCCGAATAGGGGGTCGGGGGGTCGTTCGAAGCATTTGCTTGGGCCTGGGGTGGATTAGATTAGCGTTCACGTCGGAGTCCGTGAGTGAGCTGATTAGGGGGTTCGGGTGAGTCGAGAGAGAGCTGTAGAACCTCTCGGCCAGAGAGATCGCGTATTCTCGGATGGTGGGGAGATCTAGGTCTTCGTGAAGCCGTTTGTTGCTGACAAAGTAGGGCGCATCCATAATGATGCGCGTTGCCTTGTTTTGCAACACCTGGAGTTTGCGCATATGGGTTTCGGCCGCATGGCCCCAGACCGGGATGGCGTACGTCATCTGAGGACGTATGATGGCCTTGTACAAGTTTAACTTGATACGAGGGGACATCTTACTGTGTCTGCCCAAGAGTGGTGTGAGGGCTTTCAGAGTGCCGTACGCCCTCCCGGTGATGTTGGTGGTGTGCTTTTTCCAGGACAGCTTCGCGTCTAGAGTGACGCCGAGGTATTTCACCTCGTCGCACCACGGAACGCTCTGGCCGAAAAGTCTGAGTGGTCGGATGAAGTCCAGACGTCTTCTAGAAAAACGGACTGCTGCACTCTTGGAAGGGTTTATCTTGACCTTCCAGTTTGTACACCAGCGTTCCAGTCTAGGAATGAAGTTTTGAATGCGAGAGTGAGAATCGCAAGAGTGTTTCGAGGATGAAAGAAAAGCCGTATCGTCCGCGTATTGTGCGGTGATAGATCGACTGGTCTGGAGAGAGGGCATATCGCTGGTGTATATGTTGTAGAGAGTGGGGGAGAGGAGGGCTCCTTGCGGAACCCCCGCTTGTATGGGCCGGTGGGATGAATTTATACCGCTCACCTTGACGGAGAAGGTGCGGTCTCTGAGAAATGATGCTATGATCTGCACGAGGCGGAGAGAGATTCCGGCCTTGTGTAGTTTGAAGAGCAGTCCGTTGTGCCAGACCGTGTCGAAGGCTTTCGCCACGTCCAGCGAGAGGAGGGTGGTTTGATGTTTTCTGTTGTAACCAGTCACTATGTGTTCTACGACGCGAAGAAGTTGATGAGAGGTCGAGTGTCGCGGTTGGAAACCGTGTTGCGTGTCTGGAATTATGTTAAGCGAGGTTATCTCGCTTGATAGGCGATCGAGGATAAGTCGTTCGAGCACTTTACCTAGGGTAGGCAGTAAGCTGATCGGGCGGTGATTTTCGGGGAGTGTTAATTTTTTACCCGGTTTTGGAAACATTATAACGTCTGCGCATTTGAGAGCGGAAGGGAAAAATCTATGCCTGTAGCAGGCATTAAAGATTGAAGTTATGGCGCAGACGGCTTTTTTCGGGAGTTTCTTCAGGGTGAAGTTGTTTATTGAATCTGGACCGGGAGCTCTCTTATTGTGGAGGTTGTGGATGATCTTGTGGATTTCTTGCGGGGTGAAGAAATCCGAAGTCGGCGGGGGTCGTGAAGCGACAATTTGTTGGACCTTTTTGTCAACCGAGGCGGAGAGCGTCGGGTTGTTGAGGTCAGAATTTGGGGTGAAAGTGATGGCGAGCGAGCCGGCAAATATTTCAGCGCGGTCACGCGCCGAGAAAACTGTTCCGTTAGGGCCCTGTAGGGGGGTGGGCCGTTGAGGGGTTGTACGGAGAGAACGAGTCAGCCTCCACTTTTTGTGTTCCTCGACTTCTAGTGATTCGATAAATTCGCCCCAGCGATCGTTACGATGGCGCTGTAGGTCGAATTTGATCTGTTTCACCAGACGATTGTACAGTGTTTTGTACGTGGGATTGGCGGTCTTCTGCCATAGCTTTCTGATCTTGTTCTTCTCCGCGATTTTGACTTTTATATCGACGGGGAGCGGGGGATCCGGCTTTTGGGGAGGTCTCAGTTTTGAGGCTGACTCGAGGGCCGATTTGATGTTGTCGGTGAGATAACTCACCGCTGCATCAATGGCCTCGGCGTCAGGAAGAGAGGTCGGCACCCTGAGATTTGACTCGAGAGTGACCGCGAAATCATCCCAGGAGGTGATATGCCTCCTGAAAGGTAACGGATCCTGGAGAGGGTTGTTGTCGGTGAGTGTTAATAAAACCGGGTAGTGGTCGGACTGCAACTGCTCTAGAACAAGCAAGTCGCTATAAAACGGGATGTCTTTTTTGATGATGATGTCTAAGACGTCTGCAGAGTCGTTTACTCTTTGGGAGGATCTTGTTGGAGTGGCGGGGGCGTCCACAAAGTAATTTTTGCGGGAGGAGATCTCGGCTAGTGCGCGGCCTTGGGTGTTTTTGACACGACTGTGCCAAAGCGGATGTTTGGCGTTGAGGTCTCCCGCTACTATAGTGGGAAGGTTGTCCGCGAAGAGTGAGTCCAAATCTGACTCGAGAAGCGGTAATAACGGTCGGAGGTACACGGACACGAGCTTGAGAGGACCGTGGTTGAGGGTTTGAACCACAACGCTGGTACTCTCAATGTTGTCCGTGGGGGCGGATGCGGAGAGGCAGTGATCGATGCTCGCCTTTATTATGATAGCTGTGCCGCCTCCTCTGCCTGTGAGGCGGTCATTACGGTAAACATAATAATTTTGGAGAGAGTATCGGTGGCTGGGTTTTAAGAAGGATTCGTTAATCATCATCACATCTAGGTTGTGCTCGACGATGAAGTCCTCGATTTCTTGCTTGTTGGTTCTGCAAGTGCCGTTTGCATTCCAGTACGCGACAGTTAGGTGGCAGGGTCTGCTGACTCTAGCCATTGTAGGGGACACACATTGCGAGGGAGTTGAAGACCTCGCGGGCCATGTACATGGCCTCATCGAGGGTCTTCAAAACTGTAGAAATGTCAGCCTGCGACGGATAACGCGGGTTTGGGGGTGCTAGTTGTGGGGCTGGTTGGGGGGAGAGTTGAGGGCGGGCATTTTTTGCGATGCTCGCGTATGAAACCATGGGGGATGCGACTCTCGACACTGGCTTGGCCAGAGGGGGGGACGTCCTGGGGGCTTCTCTGGCTGGTGGGGGCGCAGAGGGGTGGGTGTGATTTGCCGTTCTGCTCATGGGGTGAGAGGGACAGCTTCTGTAGTTGGCCGGGTGGGGACCACCGCAATTGGCGCATTTTGCGGGGGTGTCAGCCGGCTTTTTACAGTCGGCTGTTCTGTGGTTTCGTGCGCATTTAACGCATACGGGAGGGGCGTGACAGCTTCCAGCGCTGTGGAAGAATTTTTGACAGCGATGGCACTGTCCTGTTGGGGAGGTTTTGCGCAACTCCTCCACGGAGATCTTCATATCGAAGATGCTGTGGAGGTCGTTGTATATGCGACGTCCGTTTTGAGACTTGGTCAGTTTGACAATGACCAACGGTAGTGATTTCCTCTTCCGGTCCTTCATCCTGAAGACGTTCAGGACCGGATAGTCGAGGGATTTAAGTTCCTCTATGACTTCCTCGACTCCGAAGGAGGTGTGGACGCCGCGTAGGACCACGAGGAGGGGTCTCTCGCTGTCCAGCTGGTAGGTGTAGTAGGGGACCTGGAGCCGGCTGGTTTCTTTCGCCAGCAGACGGTACGCGTCTACAGACTTCGTCTGTATACGGAGGTCACCATTGCTCATTGCCTTCGATGTGAAGGGCATGTTGGCATTGTGGAGCATTTTCCTTAGCTCCGCGTATTTTTCCGCATCCCGCAGAATAATCGGCGGGATGCGTTCCGACTTGATCGGGAGCGGAGCTGTTTGGGAGGGAGCCGATATGGCTGGAGATGCTGAGCCCGGCGGGCTTGGAAGCCTCTGCTTTTTGGCAGAGGTCATTTTTGGTGGAGCTGAGAGCTCTTTCGGAGGGCTCTCCGGTGACCTCTTGCGACGGTTTGATACCGTCTGCCAGTCCATGTCGGAACCATCCGGCTGGACAGGTGAAAAGGGGCGAGACGCAGGCACGACAGTGATTTTGGGAATAGGGGCGGTGGGTACACCGGCCGTATTCGGGCAGTTTTTATTGGCGGGTGGGGCCGACAGTGGTGAGGAGTTGACGGGCTTCCTCAGTGGTACCTTGGGCTGGGCGGGGGGTGATACTGTTGTTGATGGAGTGAGGCGTGGGAAGACGACTGTGTCTTCGTCTATGAATTTGGGTTCTCCTCTTTTGAGGAGAGCCGATAGAAACTTTACTGCTTTCGCAATAGATCGCTTGTTCGCGTCCTCGCGAAGCTGGCTTATAGCCTCTTTGAGAGACATGGGTGGGCTGGGGGAGACCGGAGGGTCTTTAGTTGGGGGGATCCGCGAGATTTTTCGTTGGGATCCTTTCTTTCGAATGCGCCAGTGCACAATGTCTGCGCTAGAGGGCATTGTCATTTAGTAATAAGTGAATATATATAAGAAAATAGATAATAGTAAATATATAGTGAGGGGGGTAGGGAAGAGAAAAGTCCGTTCTCTCACCCGAATGAGGAGACGTCGGTGACGTCGTCGGGCGTGACACTCGAGCACCGGTGATGGCTGGAACTGCGGTGACGGGTGGCCTTCTTCTTCCCTCCTTCTTTGTGATGATGTTGATGTCCGTACGGGCTGATAGTGATGGTTGGTGGCACTCGATGGCGTAGAGGCTTAAAAAAGGAGCAAGAAAGCCCCTGTTATGGTTGTTTCAGAGGTGTGGAGGAGACTGATACACACACACACACGTGTTGATACTGATGATGGCAGCTGCGGGTAAAAATCTCGCCAGCTAGCGTGCTGACGAGCCAAAAACCCCGGCTTGCGCGACGGTGGCGGTCTCCGTTCGCTTCTAGGTGGTGAGAGCGTCGGAGAGCGGTGTTTGCAGGCGACCGTCCTAGTCGGCTGTGAGCGGCCGAATGCGGCCATAGTGTGTACAAAGCACACTACGCAGTTTTCAACAGTTGGCACCAGGTGCTGGGGGACCATTGAAAAATTATTTAGTTATAATAATTATTCTATACTACATTTTGAAAAATAGACAATATTATGAAAAATAATTTGTCATTGTGTATTAAATACATAATGAAAAAATGTAAAATTTCAAATACTCGTACATTGAATTTGACCGCGGCACACCTGTATCCGGCTCACGGCACACCAGTGTGCCACGGCACACCGGTTGCGGAGCACTGGTATAGAGTATACAGCGACAAATTCGAAGAATCACTTCCGTAAAAAAACTACCGCGAAGAAACGGTTTTCATACAAATGGCTGCATAGAACCGTCCCACCATAGATACCACGGAATGTGATCATTGATTCCAAGCGAGCCTAAAATAGTTCACCTTCCAACCCCTCCTATTAAATACTCCACAGCTACATACGTATATAAAACCCTGATAATTCCCATTGGATTTTTTCCGGTCTACAGTACGCATACAAATATATTTATATATATAAAATAAAATCTCCAGTTTAAATGGCGATAAAACAAGAAAAAATCTGGGGTGTGCTTTTTTCTACTCTTTTTTTTCTTTATTTCCTTGATTTTATGACTTTATGAATACTATTTTGTGTCTACAAATCACCGAAGGGCCCTTTGCAAAACAAGTTTCTAATTTAAAAGCTCTTTTATGTGTAATGTGATATTTTTATGTGGGATTTAAAAAATATATTTATGTCAGGTTAATATTTTTATATGTTATAGTGGGATTTTTTTATATGTTATACTGATATTTTTTATGTTCAAGACTACTTACAATATATATGTTTATTATTATTTTTTTTTGTTTTGTGAAACCCATCTTCATTAGAACGAGTACCTATATGGAGAGATGTTTGTATATTCATTGTAAAAATTAAAAAGTTTGAATAAATTTGAAAATAAATTCATAGTTTTTTTTTAATATATAACTATTTGGCAAACTCGACGTAAACTGTGCAGAAATATTCTGATACCAAGAGAAAGAATAAAGACGGAAGACAAAGTGTACGATGCACGTGGGCCTTTTTAAATTCGCGTCTTCGGACCTCTCTGCCTACTCTGATAGAAAAACAGAATTTTTGTATTGACTATAGACTTCCCTCATGATGAATATACTCGTAATTTTCAACGTCAACTGTTTATTGTAAGTAAATAGTGTATTGTGAGTAAACTGTTGAACTTCAGCGAGCACACAGTCTTGATAGATAAAACTCAAGTTTAAATTTCTATAACGATCAACAAGTTTAATCTACTGTAGCGTTTCGTTAGGTATAATTATATAAAATGATATTCTTTGTTGCTTAGTAGCGCTATTTCAGTATGGTTTATATGTAAACGTTTATGAGTGAATTTCAGTTGATATGTAGATTACCTAGGTAATACTCGCATTACCTAGCGAATCTGCATATTCACTTTAGTTAAAGTAGAAAAATAAAAATGTGCTCTTCACTATTGTAGATAATGTGTAAACTAACTTGGTAATTAGTACATTAACTAAACATCGTTAGGTAAAGTTCGAGTTTTATCTCAAACATACCAAGATTACCTAATGAGTACAGACCTTATTTGTATGTGTATCTAATGTATTTTACATTTGCAATTTACTATCAACAAGTGAGATCTTATTTGTGTAAAGGTTGGCAACAATGTTAACACATAATATATGGTAATAAGGTGATTATAATCATAAACTTTATTCAAAACCTGCGATATTGTGAAAAACACTTTAATTTGATAAATAAAAAAAATAGTTTGAGGAAAATTTATATTTTAAATTAAACATTTTTTTGAAACGAAAATTTATCCTGGTGGTTTATTTTGAAGATTTTCGGACAAACTATGCTTTACCCATTAATATGTAATGAACTACAATACTTAAAATTATAAGTCAATTTGAATATTAACAATTTTTCATGGGAACGATCCACAACCTCCGTGACCTAATTGGTAAGATGCGTTTCTCGCAGCCCGAAGGTTGCGGATTCGATTCCCGTTGAATCCCAATTTTTTTTTTAAAAGAATTCCAGTCTGGTTTTCACTTAAGGCTTCTTTAATATATTTCTAGTTGGCTAGAAGATTTTGCCAGATAGCAATAAGCCTGCCAGGTTGTGCTATATACAACTAATGTGTAATATAATACAATACAACGATAAAATTAAAAGTTCTTTATATTGATGAGATTTCTAATGAGAATCATAAAACCATTTAAAAAATTGTTATCATTCATGATATGGAATGAGTCATTTGTAAGAGGTAACCTGAAGTATGCCTCTGTAATATGGAAGAGTAACTAAAGAACACTATCTGGAAAAACAAGTATATGAACATCCAAAGCAAGGTGAGGATATACAAGACCTGTGTCCGTCCCATAATGATATACAGCATAGAGTCCAGAGCTGACACTGTCAAAACCAAAAATCTCCTTCGAACCAGTGAAATTAAGGTACTCAGGAATATCGCTGGCAAAGCCCTTTGTGATAGAGTACGAAACACAGAAATACGAAGGATGTGCGAAGTTGAAGATATGTATCCAGAATCGTGGAACCAAGAGCCGTAAGAATGGCCAGAGACAGTATCCCCCAAGCAAGCAGACCTCCAGGAGGACCTCCCATAAGATGGAAAGACAGCTGGCAGTCGACGTCACAAGAGGGAAACGATAATGCAGGACCATAACAGACCAACAGGCCTAAAAGAAGAGGAAGAAGAAAAATAAGAAAAAAATATTGAACGTTGGTTTAGTTAAGGCAGTTCAGTGGTGATTTTTGAAACGTTTGTGTCATAGTAATAGTGCTGCTAAGTGATCTTGAGTCATACAGTGATAGATTGGCTTTTTTTTTACAATCGCTTGAGCCTCTTAGATGTACTATATTCCTTCATAAAGTCTTAAATGATCTATAAGACTCACCTGCGATTCTGTAATATTCCTTATCGGTCTCTTAAAAGATCTTCTTTGTTCAGCGTAGCTACATTTAGAAGTAACTTCGGCTTCTATAACCCAGAAGTAAGAATGTGCCGAGAGTATAACGCGGATATATTTAGTTCAACACTCTCTTAACCTTTCCCTTCCTGTGCTAAAAAAATCTGCGCGTTACGGTGCTGTGTATTTAATACACGTCAATACACATGTAAAAATGAGCGATTTAAAATCGAAAAAATAAGAATATTCATAGCCAATCGCTCAAATTAATCAAAGTTGAAGTCAAAAGTGATAATAATTGAAATTTAACAAAACGGGCGAAGAGACCACCTCAAACGAATGCCCGTGAGCTACTGAAGCGAAAGAAGCGAGCGAACTGAGATTCTATTTCTTGAGTTCCCATATACTGAAGTAGAGTGAGAGTGAGACGTGAATAGCATCGCTTCTCACCCAAAGCGGTTTTTTTTAGAATGAATATATCTATGTCACACGTTTGATTGTATTGGTGAATGTATTCCCGATTTTCACAAAATATCTCTCATCTGGCCGATAAGTGCTCATTATTATTAATATATTTTTTTAATTCAATGCGTAAATGTATTATGGAGGAATACCTAAAATTTGAACCCAGTATTTATTATATTTATAGAGATATTAAAGTTTTAAGAAGCAATGTGTACTAGTTACACATCACAAGGAAGGAAGGCTAAAAAAAGGAGGACGGTCACTTAATTGATTAAGGAATGAATGTTTAATTTTTTTTTGACCTACTGACATGACGATGGGCACGAGGTGAACACTGATTATTGGGCTTTAATCATTGTTATTATTTATAAATGATATGTGTATGTTTGGTGTGAAATCTTCATTAATTTATTTTAAGTGTTTATTTTTAATGAGAAATTATATTTTTTGTGTGATCCAGTTAATGTTGACAATAATTAGAGAATTTCGAAGATTAACGTAAGCCTGTAGATAGGAAAAGTCTCAATACATCCTTTCATGTTCCCATCAAAGCAGTAGTTGATAAAAAAAATGTGTTTCCTAGTTCAGGCGCCATTACTCGTTGCGAGGTAAATCTTTATTTTATTTCTCGGCCTGGTTTTATCTCAAACGAAGAAGAATCGCATTTATCTTTGGAGACTAATACTTCAAAAGCTCTCGCCCAAACCGCCAACCATTAAGATAGCTTCGCTGGAGCGGTGAGCAAAACTCGGGATACGCCGAGATACGGGATGTATGCGAACAAGCGGTTGGCTTAAGGGTGGAGAGGCAAGAAAAAACTATTCGTAAAGAGCAAAGGTGACAGTGTTAACTGGTAAAGTTTCAGTAATGTATGTGGGGTGTTTAATGCGACTTTTTTTATATTTTTTATAGGGTAAGTTACACGAATATTGGTCAAATTTCCAAACGATTTAAAATATTATTTTTATAAACCGTCACGCCAAATTCTTGTTGGAATAGGCAAAGAGGGCAGAGTGGTTGACTTTCCTATCTCGATACACATCCTATATCTACATCTACATCCATACACATTCTCATACGATTTATCTGACTTTTTACATTTTCTTAATTTCTTTCAAAATATTTTAATCCAGTCACTTTCATTGGTCTTCCTCTAACACGCCTTTCACTCGTTTTTTATATTTATTTAATTAATATTTCTTCGTTTATTCATTCCACATGTCCAAACCGTCTCAGAGTTCTCTTCTAGATCTTACTTAATACAGTCTTAAGTTCATACCCATCCCTGATTGCTTCATTAATACGCCATACATTATCACCTGTCTGGTATGTCAATTATTTCTTTCCAAATATAATTCGCTTATTACAACCACATTTTTCTTGGTCTACCTCCACCACGCCTTCTTCTCACTTCTTCACTGTATATTTGTTTTGTAAGTTTTCTTCACTCATTCGTTCTACATACCCAAACAATCTCAAAGTGCTCTATTCACCTAAAGTTGGGTGTACTCAACCAGTGATCAACATTTTGATAAAATTTATTGAAAATATAGAATATATATCAGACGTACATTCACAAGAAGTTGACGCTTACAAAAAATGGTATAATATCACGTTTAGCATTCTTCTTTTTTTTTTAGAGTACCTTTAACATTTTCGACTTGGTATTTTGGAAATATTGAAGAATGTGGGTGAATGACAGTAATCGAGTCTTTAAGTTTAGTCATTGTGTGTATTGACAACACTACAGTATACTCGTATATGAAAAACAAACAATACTCACACACGTGCTAGGTGCTTTCAATATCATTACCAGGATCATTTTAGTCCAGTATCGGAAATTGAACTTTTAACCTCCGAGTAAAAAGTCAAACATCTTACCAACTACGATATGTTTTATATAAAGTAATTGAAGATATATTATAAGAATGAGCGTGACTCGCGGCGGCACGTGTGTAGATACCAATATTCGCTCACCCGAATCATTCAACCTGCGCGCTGTTCCAACAGCAAAACTATGATATTTATTTATTTAACACTTTTATTGCAAATACAATCTGGCGGGCTTATTGCCAGGCGGCAATCTCTTCCAACCAACCAGACAAAAGTAAATGAAGCAAGTTACATGGTTGCATAAATCATTCAAATGAATATCCATCCCAACGAAATCCATAAACATATACGTAAGCACGTGCCCACGAACCGCACAAAGACGGACAGTCACCCGAACACTATTTTTCATATAAAGTGAGAAATCATCAATCAAAAGGAAAGAAAGGGATAGTGGAGAGGAAAGGAAAAGAAAAATCAGGAATGAAACACGTTATTTTATTGACTAGAAATTAAGAGTTTTTTCAGTCACTTCTTAAAGCATGCCAAGGACGGAACGAGTCTTACATTGGTGTGTATCTGATTCCAGAGTCTCACTGCATGGACATTTAAGGACGACGTAAAGAAAGAGGAGCGGTTAACTGGAAAGGCCAATAAACAATCTCTGTTTGAGCGTACCTCTAATCTATGATTGGAAAGACGCTGAAAATTCTCGGCGAGATAAGAGGAGGCGGCGGGACAGTTAAGGATATTATACAATAGAGACAGTATGTGAATTTGGCGTCTATTTCTAACATTCAACCAGTTAAATGCCTTCTGGTATGAAGTTATATGATCGTACTTACGTATGTTGAAAATGAATCTTAGGCACACATTTTGAAGACGCTGTAATTTGTCCAGCTGTTCCTTTGTAACATCCAAGTAACACACGTCCGCATAGCCCAAAATCGGAAAGAACAGAGATTGTACGAGTAAAATCTTGGTTTTGGTTGGAAGGAATCTTTGCAACACTTTAAGGGAATGGAACACATTATGATACACGTTTAGCAAATATATTTTGCCAGTTAATTAGTTAAACAGATGCTTTTGATGTTTACAAAGTTTTTAGTTATTAGAAAACCCAAGCATGGATAACTTAAATCACTCCTAGAATATTATTCAAGTTTTAAGTTAAAACAACTACAAACGCTGGTAAAAAATCCAATAGCGAAACCAACCTAAAACCTGTAGGGAATCTAATCAATCACTTCCGATATTTAGATTTGTTTCTTACTTTTTAAGCATTTTCGTGATTTATTTTTCTAAATCAACTTTAAAAAGTATTTATTAAAATATTTATTTCAACATAACAGAAGAGCTTTTACAATATATTTTTAAATGGCAGAAGAGCTTTCAGAATGTTTCTACATTACAGAAGAGATTTCAGAATGTATTTGAACATGGCAGAAGAGCTTTCAGAATGTAATTCCATGTAGTTCTATATGGCAGAAGACTTTTCAGAATGTATTTCTATATGGTAGAAGAGCTTTCAGAATGTATTTGGCGTTTTTCGTTAGTTGTAGAATTAACAGAATTTATAAAAAAGGGAACAATTTATCATTGGATGACATTAAGTAATAATAACAAGTTACAACGAGTTTAGTATCAATTAAGTTAGCCTGAAAATCGATCAAACTAATATTTTCATGCACTTTTTTTTAACATTTTTTTCGGGTGTTCAATAGCTCTGTAGTTAACCCCTCTAAAATATTTTATATTTGTTTATTTTTCACATGAAAGTGAAAGTTTTATGAGATGAAAACATCAGGCGAAAGCCTAGGGTTGTATTTTAAAACATGTGTGTACGTTTTTAATCATATGCATCATAACATTGAGTGTTTATAATTCTTACTAAAAGAATAACAATTTCTTCCTTAGCCGGTGGCGATAAAAAAATATACATTTCATACTTAAACTATAATATTTAACATATCACACTTTTAAGAATAACGTGTTTTATTTTATTGTTTAAAACAGGGGTCCCCAAACGTTTTAAGAATAGGGCCATATAAGAGTGTTGAAATTGCTAAGTGGGCTGATTTAAAAAATATATTCACTTAGAAAATTACATAAGTTTAACAATTATTTAAACTCTAACAATTGTAATATATAACTAAACTAAAAAAAATTATAATAATGACATGATAAATATTTTACAAACTATTCAAATAAAAATAATATTCAGATATTTCAATTCGCCACCGGCATTGAAATAGAGCTAATGAAAACTATGAGCTTGTGGCTTTGTTACTAGAACTACTTTATTAATATTAGGCGTTAAATTAAAATCACATATTTTTAAAAAATCTTGCAAACGATTATCGAACAATTCCGAAGAGTTGCTCTTTCTCTTCCTCGCTACCCTCTCGCATACTCTGTGGATACACGCAACTGTGTTTTATCACAGTTACGTCAGAGTGAACACGCGCATTGTTTACAACACATCGCAGTCCGTTCGGACATCGGTGCTATGAAGTGTACGAAAATGTTTGCTTAAAAAGATCATAATATGTTCTTAAGTTATTTTTTCCCAATAAAAATTGTCATGAATTATATTTGGATGTATTTTATATATGACATACATATATAGGTAATATTTTTAAAAGCATCCGCGGGCCGTAGTTTAGAGATGCCTGGTTTAAAAAACTAAATGAAGCCGAGCAAAACTTGTAAACTGCGTACTCTGATAGGAATATATGTAGTGACACATTACAAAAATACAGAATGTTGGATTTAGGAATGAATGTGAACTTAAGTTTAAGGCTATAGGAGCAGGTTATGTAAAAAAAAAGGTGATTAGTTAAATTAAGGAGTATTCTCTGAGATGGTTTGGGCATCTAGAACCAAAGAATAAAAATATGGTATTAAATAAATACATAGTGCAAATAAGAGAGGAAGGAGTGTTAAAGAAGGATCAGAGAAGAATAGTTGAATTAAGTGTATGATCTTTTGAAATAAAGAAACGTAAAAATCAGAAAATCTTAGAAATCGTATGAGTACGTGTATAGATGTAGATGAGGCGAAGGATGCGCGTTGAGATAGGAAAAATGGGCACCCAATCCTATCGTCCTACTCCAGCAGGTAAATAACATGATGGTATGTATGTATGGAGTACTTATAAAGGTTAAACTCAATTATTTCAAAGCTTAAATGTATACAGTGGAAAACAATTCAACAAAAAATAATGGTTGTTTCGATCATAAAGCTACACAGAGAAGAGATGAATGGAACATATTTCAATAATGAATTAAGACATGTTAAACACATTCTGGAAGTACCCTGGAAGAATATCACACATGTCTCTAAAAAGGATGAAATTATGAAAAAATACTTTAAAAACAGCAGGGCAATGGTTCAATGCACGATGAATTGGCTAGAGGTGACATGAAGGGATTGAGAAATCCAAACCCTCGTTTTCTCAATTTATCTATATGGTGCGGAGACTTGATCAGAAAATACGCAATAGACAAAAAAATACGCCTGTGAGATGTGGTCTTGAAGGCAGCTCTAAAATAATTACATAGACTGTCATAAGACTAATCGACCGATTATTTAAAAACTAGAGGTTGAGATGCGTTTATATGTACAAGAAGAATTTAACGATGCTTTGGACATAAAGAGTGAGAGAGGTCAACAACCTTGAACTGTTGATTCTGGTAAAAAGTTTGAATGGCATAATACACATGAAGATGAAGGGACCCGGTGGACAAAAGCAGCGGGGCGATCATTTCAGGGGATGTTTTATAAGATAAGATATCGTATGTACTGGGGAAGGATGGCTAATGACAATGATGTTTACGACCTTCAGAATTGACAAAACGACCAAGAAAAAAGGGTACATTAAAAATATGCGTATTCCAGTTGATGAGGATAATACAACTACACTTGTATAGACACATTCAATGAAAGTATTACGTTGAAAAGTATTCGCTCAAGACAGCTGAAATTCTGAAACCCCTAAATAGACACTCTCTCATGGCGTGATCAAATAAATTAGGTAAGCCGAAGGATCTTATTTAGCCTTCATTCCCAAGTGTTGCAAAGATACCTACTAAAAATAAAATTTGACTCGTACAATATCTGATCTTTCCCATTACTTGGATGTTATAGACGAACAGCTGGACAAATTGCAGCGTCTTTAAAATGTGTGCAAAGATTTATTTTCAACCTACGAAAGTACGATCATATAACTTCATACCAGAAGGCATTGAACTGGTTGAATGTTAGAAATAGACGCCAAATTCACATACTGTCGCTATTGTATAATATCCAATCATGGATTAGCGCTACGCTCAAACAGAGATTGTCTATTGGCCTTTCCAGTTCATCGCTCCTCTTTTTTTACGTCGTCCTTTACTGTCCATGCAGTGAGACTCTGGAACCAATATAAGATTCGCTCTATCCTTGGCATGCTTTAAAAAGCCACTGAAAAAACTCTACATTTCTAGTCAGTGAAATAACGTGTTTCATTCCTGATTTTTCTTTTCCTTTCCTCTCCACCATCCCTTCCTTTCCTCTTGATTGATTATATTTCACTTTATGTGACAAAGAATGCTCGGGTGATTGTTCGTCTTTGTGGGGTTCGTGAGCATATGATCACGTATGTGTTTATGGATTTCGTGGAGATGGATAGTCATTTGAATGATTTATGCGACCACGTAATTTGCTTCATTTACTTTTATCTGGTTTGTTGGAAGAGATTTCCGCCTTGCAATAAGCCCGCCAGATTGTATTTGCAATAAAAGTGTTAAATAAACGCAGAGGGAGACCTGAAAAGACATTAATTTAAAAAAAGTGAGGGATGGCGAGACTCGGACTATTCCTGAACGATTGTGAAGATAGAGAGATAGAATAAGAAGGTTCAAGTAGCCGATCACGAATGGATGGAAAAAATTACGAAAAAGAAGAAGTCAGGTGATGATAGTATCTAAAAAAAAACAAGTGTTAAACTCTCAAAAAAAACGTATTGTCACACTATTATACCACCATTTGTTTACTTGGATCCAGCAAGTACCAAGAAATCCCTGGAATATGTGAAGTAAAATATGACGTTCTCCTCGTTTTTCTCAATTGATCCAGCCCATTCTCCCTGAAGGGAAGTAAATCCCATAATACACTAGACTCAGCTCTTTATATGTGAGATATGATTCATTAAGAGCAATATAAGAGGCGAGGGAGTGGAGAGAAATATGACTTACGAGAGAACAGCCTGAAAATTCATAAAAACTGTTTCAGCAATCGTTTGCAAACAATTTGATTTTTTTTTTTTCGTGACGCTTTTGCTGAAAGAATTTATTTATTATCTTTAATACCATACAGATATTTAACATATAAATAACAAAAGCTATAAAATAAAAAAAAATGTTTTTTTAATTTAAAAGGTATATGAACAACAACCTCCGTGGTCTGTTAGTTGTTAAGTCTGCGGTTGTGGTCTAACGGTTAGCAGTCACGCAAAACAAATAGTTTAATTCCTGTCGGGTTCAATTTCAAACTGGTTTTAATCTTAGACCGTTTAACATCTGAATTTAGATTTTTTATAGCGTAAATTTTGCAAATCATAGATTCTTATATTGCTTGATAGTAGTCTGTCTTCCAACCCATATGATATGGTTTCGATTATCTTTGGTACCCAGAGTTCCCAGTATAGTTTTCACTTAAGATTTAATACCTATCCGGTTGGTTGTAATACATTACCATATGGCAATAAACCAGTCAGATTGAACTGTATACAACTAAAATGCAATACAGTGACAACATACGTAGCCTAAAGGTCGGACTCTTATTTTACACAAGAGGAGTACAGGTTCGATTATTGGTGGTAATAAATTCTAGTGATTTTAAATATTTTTGATTAATTGAAAAAGATAACTGGTTGACAAAGAGACTACCGGATCGATTTAAAATATTAAAAAATACGTTTTTACAAATGACATATTTTGGTGTTTTAGTTTAACTTTAAACTCAAAACTTTTTTAATAAACTTTTGATAAATGGTTCATAAGAGTATTTTAAGCAATTAAATATTCGACTTAATCCAGTCTAGTATCGTTGTGCAGTAAAGTATTGCGCACATACCAATAAGCTCCTGGTATACGAAATACAAGAGTTTACTTGAAGAATAAAACTTCTAATATCATTTTAAAGAACTTGTGTATAAAGAACATTAATAAAAAAACAGATGCGTGAGACTCTCGCGCGGTAGAAGTGAAACTTCTTAGATCCTAGGAAATGTTGATTTTATGGATTGCTTTTTTTCCATTTCTTAACGTTTTTTTTTTTAGGATTAGGAAATTGTTATGTGGAATTTAATTCCAGAAAATCTCTCTTAATTAAATAAAAAAATATTCTTTTTTTTATTTTTAACAATAAAAAATTATTTTAATAATAATATAATATAATACACTTAAATTTATATTTTTTAATATTAAATATATGAATATTTTTATGTTATTATTAATAATTACATTAATTATTTTTAAATAATTATTTAATTATTTATTTATTATTATATTATTTTTATTGTTTTATTAATAATATATTATTATTAATTAATTATATTATAATTAATTATAATTTAATGATAACATAATTATTAATATTATAATAATAAAATATGTTACATATAATTATAATTATATACAAAATATAAATTATATATTAAATAAATATTAAATAAAATAATTTAATATAAAATGAAATTTATAATCATTAAATATAATAATATAAAAATAATACATAACAAAAAAAATTAATATATATTTTTTAAGAATAAATAATAATATAATACACTTAATAATATAATAATATTATTAATTTTAATAATATTAAAATAATTAACAATCATTTGTAAATAAATAAAATATTTAATAATAATAAATAATAATTTAATAATAATAAAATAATAAAGTAATACACCGTTTCACTTTTCGTAACGTTCAGGCCAATTTGCCCTACCGCGCCAAGAGAAGTTTCACTTCAAAAATGGTTTCGTTGGTTAAGTTTAAGTTTGCTTATACCATTGGAACGGAACCCTTCATAACAGACTAATAAAATTTTAGTTAAGGGTTTTGGAGTCTATTTTTCTTCATTGTTAAATCCCGAAGAACATTATCGATATGATCTTTAAAACTGTTTTTTTTTTCAGCACTAATAATGTCTTACCTTGTGCAGAGCATATTAACGTGACTTTCTTAGTTTGTCGAATGCGTAGTGATAAATCAATGTTGTTCCTTTGTTTTTATCTCTAACGTTTCATATTTTCGTTAAAACTCTTGAAGAAAAATTGTATCATTTGAAATGTATCACGAAAGAGCTAATTATTTAACAATTGGCAATAATTAAATGTTTTCACGGTACACTATGAATACGCGGTAAAAACATAAATATATTTAATTTGGCATGACTATTGGTAGAGATGTTCATAGTACAAAAATCAATTATATCTTTCATATATCAACTTTGAAAGTCTTATAAGTTCTTCAATAAAACTAATCTTCATTGTTCGTGATCACTTTTCTATTCTCTAGGGGCTGGAACATTGCTCCAGCTCCGTGAGAAACTGTTTTTTTTTTACAAAATAGCAAATTCAACCCTTTCACTTTTCTCAAAATTAGTAAAAGTGAGCTCTTATCTTACAAAAACTAACATATTAACGTTTAAATTATTAACAAATGCCAAAAAGCTCTCACTCATTGATAACCACCTGGGTATGAACTAGATACTAGATGTTAAAACACTTGTTCTAACAGTTAATCCACGGTGTCTTCCACACTAGGTTTTCGAGGAAACGTTGCTTGAACACTCCTTCACATCAGTCTGACACTCGTTCAATCCTGGGTAAGTCATTTTTCTACTTGTTTTCCACTTATACTTTTATTTAGGTTCGAATCAATGATCTTCTTTTCAATATAAATTCTGGCATACAGACCATATGCCCATTAGTAAGGTTTCTTTGTTAATCGTATATCTACCCCAAAATTATTTGATCGATTTCAAAGAACATTACTAATTTTTCTTCTAAGGTATTTCATCTCCGGTATTTGTTATCTTTATCTTTCAAAAAAAGTTAAGAAATGTGTATCTTGGAAAACCTTGAAAAGTTATCATTTTTTAATATGATAAATTTTTTAATTCTTGTATTATTTTTAATAAGTGGAAAAACTTTTGAGTCTTTATCATCAAAGCAACCATTTTAATTCTCGGGTGTATTTCAGATATTTCTTGAAATTTTAAAGAAAATATAATCCTTTGGAAAAGTGCCTTCCTCTTGAGGTTATTAATTACTTTTTAAGACGATTTTATCTTGAAAAAATATGAGAGTTTGATAAATATTAAATCGAGTTTAAATTAAACACCTTTATACAATAAACGAAAAGTTTGTTTTAAAAACATACTATAATGAAAACGGAAAATGCTTCAAGATATTTTTTAAATATTTATCTTACATACATCTTCACAATTCTTTAAACTAAGCCTTACGTTTCGCGTTTTCTCACTTTAGTTTAAGACTACATATTGCCTTATCATAACACCATTAGATGGAGTAAAACAGGCGTCCGATTCTTCAAGTAGCTGACGTTAAGACAGTTAAGTATTTGAACAGCTACCAAGTGGTATAGACAATAAGTGAATTTGACAGTGAAGTATTTGAACAGCTACCAAGTGGTATACGCAATAAGTGAATTTGACAGTGAAGTATTTGAACAGCTACCAAGTGGTATACGCAATAAGCGAATTTGACAGTGAAGTATTTGAACAGCTACCAAGTGGTATAGACAATAAGTGAATTTGCCAGTGATGTATTTGAACAGCTATCAAGTGGTATAGACAATAAGTGAATTTGCCAGTGAAGTATTTGAACAGCTATTAAGTGGTATACGCAATACGTGAATTTGACAGTGAAGTACTTGAACAGCTACCAAGTGGTATACGCAATAAGTAAATTTGACAGTGAAGTATTTGAACAGCTACCAAGTGGTATACGCAATAAGTAAATTTGACAGTGAAGTATTTGAACAGCTACCAAGTGGTATACGCAATAAATGAATTTGACAGTGAAGTATTTGAACAGCTACCAAGTGGTATACGCAATAAGTGAATTTGACAGTGAAGTATTTGAACAGCTACCAAGTGGTATACGCAATAAGTAAATTTGACAGTGAAGTATTTGAACAGCTACCAAGTGGTATACGCAATAAGTGAAATTACCATTTCCGCTATCCAATAAGTATTGTAGTAGTTATAAGTTACTGCTATATTTAAAAATAAACCGTCATATTTTTCATGGTCGTGACAGTTATCACCCGTCATCTTCTAAGATATATGTTCTCGAAATGTATGGTCTATGCGTTAGACTTCTGTGCAGAAGGTCGCGGGTCCGAACGCTGTGCTAAATAACTCCACTGGAATGACATATGAATTTTTTCAACTTGGTATTCGGGGTTAAAAAAAATATAATAGTTATCTCATTGTTAAGATGCATGGCCGCGCGGTAACGCACTGGACTTCCGTACGAAAGGTCGCCGGTTCGTACCCCGCGTTGTGTTACTTCCGTATGACACAGGCTTTTTTCCGCCTAGTATTCGGTTGTATAAGGACTATTATGACTTCGGTCATATATATTTTATCAAAAATCAAAAAGGAAAAACATACCGGTGTGTTGCGATCGTCTCACTTTAGTGTGCCATCGGATTCAATACATCGGTGTGACATACAATAATCGAAAATATAAATTTTAATAAATTACGAAAAAATAAAACAATTAAGAATAATATATTATTTATGGTTAAGGCATTAATATTGTGAAGGTTTAAAGACATTGTAATTTGTTTTATCAAACACTATTTATTCCACTTTTCGTAAAAAAAATTCTCTTTGCGTGTTTAATTTTTAAGATTTTCCTCCAAACACACACGTCAGCACTCAATATTAAATCGCACTTTTCTATCCACGTAATAAACATGTAACTCCACAATAAATAAACGAAATGGATTAGGCAATCAATGTGGACATTACGCGGAATCTTTTAAATTGTCGCTCTAAGAATTAAGCCTTCACAAAATAGGGTTATCCATACAGTGAATTCCTAGTTGAATGCTTGACTTACACCAACACATTTTTATTTTTTTAATTGTATTATTTTATTAACGACACAACTGTATCTTTTATATGCAAATGAATATAAGATAAGTTATAAAAGTATTAAAATTATTGACAAAAAATACAAAACTTTATCTTAAACTAACATGGAGATACAAAGCAGTAGTAATAATATTGTATATTACAGTCATTGTTTAAAAATATTTAATATTAACATATATATTTAAGTTTAATATATGTAACATATGTATGCCACAAAATATTACCAAACTTCACCAAGCAGACTTACGTAATTGTCGAAAACTTATTTTATAGTGGTTAAGAACTTAGATTGGTTTTTAGTGGAACAACGCTTACATAGAAAGAAAATTGGATTTTTTGGGAATTTTATGAACAGATCTTGAGATATGGAAAACACATGGGCTCATTTGTAGAACGAGATGCAAGTTGCTTTGCAGAACCGAAACCTTCCACATGTTGATGCAGGGTTACTCAACTCCAGAGGCAAAGTATTGTCCTTAATGTTTCGTTTGTACTAGGTTATTTATATTTATTTATATAACATTTAGGATCTGATTCCTAATGGTAACTTAAACGTATCAATTAGTCAGGCATTTTTTTCAAATACGACAATTAAAACGTTAAAATATTCAATTACGTAAACAACTACAGTAAATCCCTCAACGCGTGTTTCTATTTTCTATCTCGACGCCCTCTTCAGACGGAATAATCACGGTCTGTTACTAGAGCAGTGCTTAGTTCAGACCGGTATCACATTTCATCGGAAGTATGTGTTATGGATTGACCCAAAGATTTTTTAAAGCTTTTGCATTATTTTACTGAGGAATATGATAAAGAACATCGTCTTTAAATATAACATTTTCAACATTTCAGAATATAACGAAACAACACGTATTCTTGTGGCTCTCGTTGACACACTACTGAGGATAGAGGTACGATTAACAATATTTTAATCCGTACATTATCTGGCCATGTGCAGGTGTCATGGTTATTTTCAATCCACGCCCCTACATATTCAGGCTGGAAAATTTACGATCTTCTTCTTCCCAGTGTCATATCAGGTCCCTCCAACGTTGAATATCACCTGAGAGTAGGCATCTTTGTCCCCGGTAGCCCGAAAAAGATCCCTAACGCTCTTCATACCAGTCCAATCACATATATTGCGGAGCCAGGAGACTTGCCTCCTGCCAACACCTCTTCGGTCCTCTATTTTGCTTTGGATGATCAGGTGCAGTTGTTTGTACTTTGCTCCACTAAGTACATGACCCAAATTGGACACCTTTTGGATTTTAATATTACTCTACCAACTTTGGCTCTTTGAACAACCCTTGTGTTGCTGACCATATCCGTCGAGGGAATCCGTAGTATTATCCGGTGCATCCATATTTTGAATGCTTCCAGTCGGTTCATACTACCAACTTTAAGGGGTCCATGATTCCACTCCATGCAATAACACTGACCAAACGTAGCATTTGACTAACCGTTGTCGAAGTTTCAAGTTTAGATTATCATCGCAGAATACGCTTCTCATTTTATTCAAAGCCGCACGAGACGATTCAATTCTGCACTTGGCTTGGATCTTAATGGTCATATTTTGTTTTAGATCTTAATGTTTGTAGTTATTAATTAAATGTTTGTAGTTATTAATTAGTTTTAGATCTTAATGTTTGTAGTTATTAATTAGTTTTAGATCTTAATGTTTGTAGTTATTAATTAGTTTTAGATCTTAATGGTTGTAGTTATTAATTAAATAATATGAATATTCCATACGAAGAAAACAACTCGTCGTAAAAGTGTGTTTAAATTAATAAAGCAAAGAAATAAATCGAAATGAAGATTTATTATCTCGTAAATATCAGAGATTTCTAATGATGAATGACACATGGAATGTGAGTCTCTCATGTTGTACCTTCAAATAGTTGGGCTCATAGTTAAGATGTTCTCGGTTCATGAAAGCTGTTAAACATTCCAACAGAATAAATCAAACTAAGAGCGTTCATTATCTTTATCGTCAGTAGCATTGAAACTTTCGTCTCTTTCTCTTTATTCAACTTTATTTAACAAGTTGGAATAAATTACTCACACAGAGGCGTTTTCAAGTAAAACGGCGCCCTATACAAAGATACAAAGAAAACCCTTTGATATTTCTCAGGATTGTTCTTCGTAAATTCTTTATAAGTTTGTGGGGAACCACGGTCGTCGCGGAATATTGTCGCATACATACGGTCAATGACCGATGAAATGACCTTCGGATTCCTCGATAAATTATAGTAAACAGTCCGAAGGTTACATGCCGGCCATTGACGCCGGCCAAGCGACCGCACCACACGCCAGAGAGAGAGAACGCACCACGGCTATCTCACCAGTTCCGTATTTAGATGAATACCCACATACGACAATAAACCATTTCTGCATTCACAGAAGCGAGACAGAAGCATATCGCGAGCGCACTCTCGTGCACATTCCAAAAATATATAAATACCCTACGTTACTATAAAAATAAACACTCTCTCTTTCCGCATTGCGATCTATTATTAATCAACAAATCATCATCATCTTTTCCCTATAGGACACAGCTCGTTAAAAGTAATTACATTCCAAAACTCATAAACTTAAAAAATAAGTAGCACATGCCACAAAGCTCCCACCCTTTGAAGACCATCTTGGTTTAGTTGTTAAAACGCTCGTTTAACCAACTTGGTTACGGTTTCTTGATACTTTTATTTAACTCAAGAACTTAACAGTGCAGTAGGATTCATTAGTATAATATAATATTTGACACTTATCCATTAATGGATACCCACATAAGAATTAAAAACCTTAACAATCGTCAAAACTGAAAATATAAAGAGTACTAATAAAATCATCTCAAATCATAATGCACTGTGCACGTATGTATCATCTTATGAGAGGAATCTGAGGAGGAGAGAGAAGAAAATAGTAGATAACATTCAAGATGCATTCCAGCTGAAATGTCGAGGGAATCCTCAATTATGAGGCCCAGCGACGACAACAACTATAATGTCGTCGTATAATATGAAAGGTGATTTTATCTTGATTTTAACATAACGATGAAAGGTGATTTGATCTTTATATTTGGGAGACAATAACATTAATATTTTTATAACATTTTAGCAGACAGAGTTTGATGAAATTATGCCCAGTTTTTTTGGATATTTCAAGGTAATTTTACAGATATTTATTTTTTGCTGAGATTCATCAAATTTCACAAGCGACTATTATTCGGGCTTACAGGACTGTGTATGTGTGAATTTATCCAAATTAACCCTTTTAATCCCAGCATATTTTGCAAAAAATGTGCGAAAAATCCCATCATATTTTGGCAAAAAAACAGTTGTTTCTATTTTCTTTTTTCTCAGTTAATATTTAGTTTTAAACCCTATTTTTTTGTGGAGACCTCCCTGTAGAGTGTAAAATAATGAGCTATTTTCATATTTCATAATAAAAAAATTATATTTATTTTTTTTATTCAATATAAAAACTTGTATGAAAACTTTGAGGCCGATGATCGGCCCCGTGGGATTTTTCGCACACACTAACTAGTTGGAGTCGATAATCGGCCTCGTGGGAGTAAAAGTAGAAATATGAATGTGTATACATAAACCTTTATAGTAATTAATAAAATTACTACTTAATCCATTCAAATTACTATTCATAAACAAGTACCACAAAAATTTAAATCAAAATATTTTAAATAATATTTGTTATCGTCAACGATCTGTCAATATTAAAACTACTGTGGTTGGCTTTAAAATTGTTGGCTTTAAAATTGAACAATCGAAGCCAGCCCTGTACTCAGATTCCTAACAGCAAGGATTTACGCTCATTTCTGTGACGTTATCTGTCGAGTTGACATAGACGTTATGGAAACACAAAGTGGGAGTGCCTTTCTTAATTGGCAGCCAGTCACGGGAGGGTGTTCTCGCTACGGTCGCGATACAATGAAGGGGCATGTTATCTCTTCTAAACGTTTGTTCCAAATTTCCCACGTTTCAAGTAATACCCCTGGAGGTACATGAAATATTCATACTTTCGAGTAATTTTGCACCGTTTTTCAGTTACCATAGACATTTGCTTCAAAATTAGTTAAGAATTGTTCACAAATTATGAAAGAGATTGTTTTCATAAGTTTTGATGTTTATTTTATTTTATTAGAACAAAAAATGACGTACCACGTCACACAGATTATAAGAAGCCTTTTTTTCAATTTGGAGTTTGCAGACTCTATTCACGTTTTTATCTGATTTTTTTTTAAAAAGGTTCCCAGCTTGATTTTTACTTATGACCTCTTTAATGTATTTCTGGTTGGTTTAAAGGGATTGCGATATTGCAATTAACCTGTCAGGTTTTACTGTATGCAATGAACATGGGATATAATATAATGTATTTAATATTAGAGTGAATATTATATACTTTAAAGATCATATATTTTTTTCTAAAGCCATGTATCGTATAGTATAACTATCATGTATCGAAAAATCTACTAAAGTTTCTGTGTAATTTGTCTTCCCATAGCAAGTTTTCTGCTATGTTTTAATGAACATGTTTTTTCTAGCCATATGGAAATGGCGGGAGCTGCCAAATCTAATGGCCGCGGCCACCACTGTTATTTTCTTTCAGCCCATTTGTGAATATTTGTTATTTAATATTTTTAATCTATCAATATCAGTGAGTTCGAATCTCAAATCAGAGCGCCCTTGAGATGAGTCTGCTCTCTAAAGGATGCTATATATAAATTGTCATTTTATTATTATTATAATTAGCTTTTAGTTGATAACCTGCGTGTATTTCTGACAGGCATCATTGTTTGAATTTTAAACGCATTTCAGTCATCTCAGATTAAAAACAAAACTAGAGAAAATTAATACACTGTTTTTTTTTTCGTTGATCTGTTTGTTGTTCACAATCCATGAGACTATTGGTATTGACAATTGCTACCAGAGTGACTTGAATTTTAATTTAAGGCTATGCCTTGTTTATTTGTACCGATTACTTGGGCCTGTACTAACGTGGACGTGTGTAAACGCATTGAGTAATCTGGCAAATTGGTGGGTTGAGGAGAACCGAGTGGCTTCCTATCAAACGAGACGAAGCCACTCGGCCGAGCCGGAGCAAATCCGATTGAAGAAATAAAGAGTTTCTACTCTTTAAGTAAGATTTGTGTAGAATTACTTGTTTACCGGTTGTTGGGTTTTATCTAGCGTTTAATCTTCGAAGACATAAATATCTTTTCCCCCTAACAAACGATTCCCAACGGGGGATATCTTTTAAGCTTATAATTTTCAAGGGGCGTTCACGTGTACAAAATTATTAAGAGGGGGCATTAAGGTTCTCAAGGGGTTCATTATAGCATTTATTAAATATTTCAATGATAAAAAGTCTCAACTAGACTACTTTTAAACGCCATTCGTCTCAGAACTAGAAAAATTATCTTATGTATTATAAAATTTCAAATGTGGAATCTATGGTTTTCAGTTCTTCTTGAATAATGGTCGTGAAATCCTACACATAAAGGAGAACACGTCACTGTCAAGTTATAAAGGTTTTCAGTTACATGCATGGAATTATATATGTATGGAACGAAAATAAGTTTAAAAAATCTATGATTTTGTACTACAACAAACGCTCGGGCACTACTGTAGCTGTCAGACGTGATTGGTTCATCTCTGTTTGATTTTTTACAGTTGATTGTCATTTAATAGAATAACCATTTGTGAATTCTTGAAGTAGTCCTCAATATTTCATTGTATTCATTTAGTCAACTTTTGTATTTATTTTAGTCTGTAACAATGTATTTTTCGTCAGTGTTATGTGTTTTTTTTTGTTATTGTAACAATCATAATATTGCATGGTATATTATGCATTGATTATGTATACCTTTGGTTACCATTCAATTTCTCTTGTAATATTTCAATTGGATCGATCTTTGTCTGTTTCCAAGTGGCCTGAACGAGTGGTCTTATTTTTGCTAAATAATTAGCGTTAGAATTGTTATCTAGTTATAAGTACTATGTAGGTGTTAATTATTTCTAAGATCTCATATATTAAGATTGAATAAATAAAATAAAATGGAATGTAGGAAAATAAGATAAAGTAAGTTCATAAATTATAACATATAACTAAGATTAGTTAAGTAATAAATTTGTCTATAGGTATAGCCTTGACAAATGTTTGTACAATAATTTACTTTGTTTAATAAAAAAAAAACCAAGTGCAAGAGAATTAGGATTCATTTGAAAACAACCCTTTTTGGTAGGTCTCAACTTTTATAAAGCTAAATGTGGGACTATCACACGTCGGAAGATCTTCAAATCGATCCAATAAGACGGGGTATTATGATAGAACTTTTGAAGTTATTGGTCCGGTGATGTGGAATGGTCTTCCTCTTACTATTAGAGATATGGGTGGCGTGTACAGCTTTAAGAAGCACTTCGGAATAATAAAAATGTTGGGAGTTCTAATCAAACTCTATGATATTATTTGAACATTGCACTATACACTAAACTGCTCCTAAAGCCGAATGTGTAACTATCACAAATCGGAAGATCTACAAGAATCCATTAGTAGTTCGTCTTCTCTTGGTATGGTTTCTGTGGTTTTCTTACCAAATATGTTTTCCTTGACATACACAGATGCGGGGAAGTTCCAAAGTTACTGGCCGGGGACACAACCTTCCTATCTTAATACTCAAAATATTTTTTGTAATATCTTTACCAATACTTTAATCAATGATAGTGGATTTGAATTCTGAGTAAAAGCGCCCTTAAAGAGTATCTGCTTTATAAAAGCTCCCTTGAGGAGTATCTGCTTTATAAAAGCTCCCTTGAGGAGTATCTGCTTTATAAAAGCTCCCTTGAGGAGTATCTGCTTTATAAAAGCTCCCTTGAGGAGTATCTGCTTTATAAAAGCTCCCTTGAGGAGTATCTGCTTTATAAAAGCTCCCTTGAGGAGTATCTGCTTAATAAAAGCTCCCTTGAGGAGTATCTGCTTAATAAAAGCTCTTTACATTGCAAAAAGTAAACACATCAAATTTTATTCCATGGGATTTTGAAATATTCTCAGATTCTTCTAGAAGACGTTGATATAAAAAAATGGGAAATCCTGTCTTCAAGGATCCCATTTTGGGGCATGGGGTTAGGTTTGGTTTTTTCATGTCGTACATTGTTTTTCAACATATTTTTTTCTACGCATAATCTTATTCCTTACATTGCCACATATTGTTTTTCGACAGATTTCACCCTGAACTCTTATGTCTATCGCATTTTATTTAGGAATTTAAATTTAAAGTAAACATTTCGAAATAATGGTTTGCGCACGTAGAACAAACGAATAAAGAAAGACTAGCAAAACAAATATACAGTGTTTATAAAAGTGGAAACCATAATAAAAAAAAATGAAGGATATGGTTGAATAGAGTGAATTGAAAGTATATAAAAAGTTACAAAAATTGTATGAGTTGTAAGGATGTAGAGAAAGCCAAATATGTGGGTCGTGATAGAAAAGTCTAGCGTTGTGTCCTCTCTGCCTACCCTGATAGGAAAATAGCGTGAGAATATGTATGCATTTTGTTATTGATAAAATTATGTTGAAAGGAAAATATATTGACTCAAGTTTATCCCAAATTTATTACTGTTATTAAATTAGTACGAGCAATTGTGATATTAAATTAATATGGACAAGATGACCTCCCATTTCATTTTTTTTTTTAATTTAAAAAAATTATCTTAAATACGAACATTGGCCAACCTATGTACAAATTTGTAACTAAATAATTAATCTTATTGTTATATAATAACAACGAACTAACTTAATTTTAATTTCCTACATATAATTTTATTTTTGATAATCTGTTATTTTGAGTTTGTTCTTATTTATTGGACACTTTAGATATATTTTAGCCTACTTATGAATTGTGAAAGACCCACCAAATAAATTCATACTTCTGAAATATGTGTAAAATGAAGAAACTATAAAAGGATACATAGAAAGAAATAAATATCTGAAGGAAAGGTTCAAGTTATGAAAAACAGGAAGTACATATATCGATATTATAATTTTCTTTATTCATATTGTACCCTTCAACATATCTGAATTGGTGATTTGGACATATTGAGGGGCATGACAGTGAGAAAATATTTTCTTCGACCTCGTTCATTGAGTCTTTGATCTAAAAATCATAAAATCTAGAATGAGTAAAATAAAATGACGTAATGGATTGGCTGTCGCTGTCACCAGATGCAAATTCCATAAAAAAAATATTTGGGCACTCATGAAGTTCAAGCTCCGAGGGAAGGAACGTCGAGCAGTTATTTTGATAGATTCGACTTACAGGGAAGTTTTTGCCCCTAGATTATGATATCAAATTAGTAGAAAGTATGCCTCGGAGATGCCGGGCAATTATTACTAATGGAGGCAAAGCATCACGGTTTATATCATGTAGTATGTGTATATTTTTAATGCCTTATCCCAAATAGTTTTTCGGGTTTCGCCTTACACGTTTTTGTCAAACAGAGTTTATATGATATACATTACTGTCTGATATGCTCTATGCAGGTAGAAACTGCTTAATACTAGTGCTAGACCATTAGATATTCCAGCTGGAAGCGAATATGGATGACAAAAACATGTTCAATATAAATCATGTATATTTTAAATTCGTTTAATTCATATTAAAATACTTGTTCTTTTTTTAATATTATATAAATTGGAGAAAATTTGTTTTGGAAACATAACAAAAAGTACTTTTATATATAGTATGTGTCTTGATATCAGAGATGAATCTACTTCCGACAACCATAGACAATCTCCCCCAGCATCTCGTAAGCCTGGCCAGGTTTCTATAATTTGTCATTTATGACAAGTGCGCCCTTTGAAATCTAGACCAAATCTTACGTAACACGGTCACGTACGGAAAAAATGGAAAGAATGTGATATTAACTTTCGTACACACACAAATAATTTTCTTCTTTTGATTCAATGTTAGAGAATTACATGCATTTCTTAAATATATCATTAATCTACCTTATTTTGATTTAATGTCAGAGAATTACATGCATTTCTTAAATATATTATTAATCTACCTTGTTTTGATTCAGTGTCAGAGAATTACACGCATTTCTTAAATACTATATATCATTAATCTATGATACCTTTTTTTTTATTCAATGTTAGAGAATTACATGCATTTCTTAAATATATCATTGATCTACCTTCTTTTGATTTAATGTCAGAGAATTACATGCATTTCTTAAATATATTATTAATCTACCTTGTTTTGATTCAGTGTTAGAGAATTACACGCATTTCTTAAATACTATATATCATTAATCTATGATACCTTTTTTTTTATTCAATGTTAGAGAATTACATGCATTTCTTAAATATATCATTAATCTACCTTCTTTTGATTTAATGTCAGAGAATTACATGCATTTCTTAAATATATTATTAATATACCTTGTTTTGATTCAGTGTTAGAGAATTACACGCATTTCTTAAATACTATATATCATTAATCTATGATACCTTTTTTTTTATTCAATGTTAGAGAATTACATGCATTTCTTAAATATATCATTAATCTACCTTCTTTTGATTTAATGTCAGAGAATTACATGCATTTCTAAAATATATTATTAATCTACCTTGTTTTGATTCAGTGTTAGAGAATTACACGCATTTCTTAAATATATAATTAATCTACGAGTATGATACATTTTTTTGGATTCAATGCTAGAGAATTACATGCATTTCTTAAATAAATCATTAATCTACCTTCTTTTGATGTAATGTCAGAGAATTACATGCATTTCTTAAATTTATTATTAATCTACCTTTTTTTGATCCAGTGTTAGAGAATTACACGCATTTCTTAAATATATCATTAATCTATGATACCTTCTTTTGATTCATTGTTAGATAATTACATGCATTTCTTAAATATATCAATAATCTACCTTCTTTGGATTTAATGTCAGAGAATAACATGCATTTTTTAAATATATTATTAATCTACCTTCTTTTGATTCAGTGCTAGAGAATTACATGCATTCCTTAAATATATCATCTACCTTATTTTGATTCAATGTTATAGAATAACATGCATTTCTTAAATATATCATTAATCTACCATATTTAGTCTATGTTAAATTTTAAGGAGACCATAAACAATGCAAATGATATGTAGAGCGATCTTAAGAAGTATTGTACATTAGAGTATAGCTCAACAATTGGTTCATCAAGTAATTTTATTTTAATTCTTTTGGGTACATGGTAAAACAACAAAAGAATCCGATCCGGAGGTTGCGGGTTCGATCCCCGCTGGAACCCAGATTTGAAAAAAAGTAGAATTCCAGTCTGGTTTACACTTAGGGCTTATAAAAACATCTTTCTGGTTGGTTGGAAGAGAGTGCCGCATGGCAATAAACTCGCCAGGTTAAAAAAACATGAAATATCTGGTGGATGTAACATATAGCTATTCAGCAATTTATTTCAACCAACCAGCTTATCTTGGGTACATTAAGCTATTCAACTTATAAATAGGCTATAAAAAAGACACTAAGAAATAATACATTTTTATCAATGATGGTAAAACTAGAGAAGAGAAATTCGTTCACGGATAAGGAATGGAGTAAGAAAATAATATGGATGAAAGAATATTTTGAGTGATGTAATATTTTTCAATTTTCTATTAAATATAAGTAAGAATGGTACACATCTGATAAATATTAGACTTTCGTTCAACAGTTGTGCCGAGTGACTCGCAAATGAAAATGTGTAAAATGTAGTGTGATGTATTGGTATGCAAAAGAGTCTCTGAAAGACACACAAACGCTACACTACACCTTAAACCGAATTTATTACTATCACATATTGTTAGATCCACAAAGATTTCTTTAAAGGCCGTCTTTCCTTGGTAAGTTTTTTTGTGGTTTTATAACCAAATGTGTTTTTATAACTTGAATCTTAAAATGATTTCACTTCATGGTGTCATGTTTATTAATTTTTAATAAAATATATGAAACACTTATTTATATTTCCTTTAGTGTTCACCACTATTTTATTTTTACGAGTTCACAACCGGTTTCAAAGACCTCTGTCTTCCATCATCATTACCTGATGAAGCAGATGGAGATCATTGAAACCGGTTGTGAACTCAAAAAAAATATGACAGTGGTGAATACATAGGGAAAAAAATGTTTTATTGATTTTATTAAAAATTAAATAAGTTTCTATAAACAAATGCAGATGCAGAGAAGTTCCTAATCTAATATCCGCGGTCACAACTTTCCTATCCTAACACTCAATTTTTTTTTTATATTCAATCTCTCAATAATAGTGAGTTCGAATCCCGAATTACTTGATAAGAGTCTGCTCCCTAAAGGGTGCTGTATCAATTGTTATTTTATTAGTATTATTATTAAAATTATGAAAATAAACTTGAAATGGTTTGGTCACAATAAGAGAACGAGATAATATAGTGTTGTCACCTCAGATTTAAAGAAGTTTAATAAATCCAAATAAAGTTGTTCACATAACGCGAAACTTTTGAGTGTCTTAAATTTGAATTGAAGTTTATATCTTATTTATATAATATTATACATACCGCATACATGGCCAAGTATAAACTCTAATTTGGTAAACGCAAATTTAAGTAAATCAGCGAGTAAACTGGCAAATATCTGAGGAGAGTGGATTGATCATTCATTACCTTGTATGCTCAGTCGAGTGACTCCCTCATCAGATAAAAAGGCAGCCACTGGACCGAATAGGAGTGAATTCAACTGAAGGAGTAAACATGACAATTGATTACCCCAGCAGTTAGATTTGAACGTTGAGGTTAAGTAAACCCTCGCAGACTAGTATGATTTGAAATGATTCAAAAGTACAATCAAAGATATGCACACCCTTCCACAGTGTGAGCACAGTCTTCTAAGCGGCAATCGACGACTCGGTACTAGACGCTCTTTACGCTGTATACTCTTTTCCTTTACATGGTCACGTTTTGCAGTCTCATCAAGTGCCACCCCCTCATCCACATTTCGTCTTTACTGATAGCACCCTTGTGCTGCTGCAATCCATCTTCGGTTGATTTGAACATTATTTGGGAGTAGAGTTAAATCAATAAACTCAATTGCTCCGCTCGTCATTTTCCAAAACAATATTTTTTTATTAGTTTACATACACTCTTAATGTTCTTAGTATTCTGAGACTGGAATGCATGACTTAGGAACTAATTTTAACAATACGCTCTCATTTGATTTTCCCATACGAAGTATGTGACTATAGCTATATATTATTGTAATTTTTTACGCGTCTCCATGAAATGTATAAGTAGATGTGATTCTCAAACCTCTCTACACTACGCTGATATGTTAGAAGAAGAATGAAGAGCATTGGTGTGTTATTTATCCCCATTTGGCAATGTCTTCTAGCCTACCAGAATGCTTTTAAGGAGGCAGAAAGTGTCAATCAGACTAGATTTTTCAGAAAAATGAGAACTAAAAATGTATTATACTTATGTTGAAAACAAAACCTGGCAGCTTATTGCAATTTTTTAATAATCATTAATAAATGTACGATACTTATGTTGAAACAAAACCTGGCTGCTTATTTCAACTTTTTAATAATCATTAATAAATGTACGATACTTATGTTGAAACAAAACCTGGCAGCTTATTGCATCTTTTTTAATAATCATTAATAAATGTACGATACTTATGTTGAAACAAAACCTGGCAGCTATTTCAACAATTAGTAACTAATCTTCTTGTTTTCGTGTCAAAAGCGCTATATTACTTTCGCCCAGAATTCTATCATCTTAATAGCACTGGATATTCCACGCATGAAGTCCTCTTCGGTGCAAGACACCGGGCGCCTGGGGCACTGCAGAAAGTGTCGTATGGACTTCTCCTCACCGGAAACACAGAGTCGATCCATCACGTAACACTCCCTATTTTAACATGTTATCGTTGGTTCTCCCAACATTTGTATGGAAGCTGGTAAGAGATTTACAGGTTCTTCAGAGCTGATCAAAGCCAGGTGGCAATGTTACAGGCAAATCCACCCGTTGGTATAGCCGTGAGGTAATGCGCTAGACTTCCGTGCGGAAGGTTGCCGGTTTGAATCCCGCGCTGTGATACTCCCCTCGAATAACACAGGCATTTTCCGCCTAGTATTTGGGGGTATAAGGATTGCCTTTGACTTTGGTCATATCTATTATTTTAAGAGAAAGGAAAAAAACATACCGGTGTTCTCCGGTCGTCTCCCTTTTATTTTTTTCTGTTTGAGTCCCATCGAGAATTTGATTTGCGTAGAAGGCGACCAATATATGAAATACGTTCATTGAGGATACAGAATATGATCTACAGCTCAAAAACAGTAAACACTCGCTAGCGAAATTTGAAATAATATCAATATTGGCCCTTGAGAAAAGTCTGTCTGGAGTGATAAAGTGTGAAGGGTTTGATTCGCGTGATGTATGCATGTGTAATTAAGTGTCACTGTTTGTCAGGTTGATAAAAATGTGCAAAGGGATTTTATATGATCAAAAATCGGAAATAAAGTATCTAAGTGATGATGACAATAAAGTATCCGGATATTGCAGAACCTTTATTCACATGTCCCGCAATTCTTTTACATATTCGTAAATCATTGTAATGATGATAATAAGGTATGCAGATATTGTAGAGGCTTTATTCACTTGTCCTGCAATTCTATTATAAACTCGTAAATCATTGTAATCATAATGCGAATATGCAACGGGGTTTTATATAATAAAAAATTGGAAAGAAGTATAGATTTATTATTTCATGCTATATGTGCTCAGTGAGATACAGGCAAACCCCTAGTTTACTGAGGACACGACAAATGAAAGGCAACAAACCCAGATCCATTAAAATTGTATAACAAATTAAATTACCTGTTGTTTTTTTTTCGCTAATTATGAATATTTCTTTCATGTGTAAAGTAAATTTAAAATATTTTAAATGTCGCTAAAAAATTGTCCTTTTGTTATCAACATAACAATACTTGAATAATGTTTTATTTTATTTTTTTAACAAACTATAATATTTGTTCCCACTCTTAGCCAAAGGAGGAAGACATGTTTGTAATAACAATTGTCATATTGGTTGACGTTAGTTTATTCGTCAAAAGTAGATATTCATTAAAGGTCGGATACGCATCATTACTAGCGGACATTCAGAGAATACATGTATGTGATCCAACGTTTTCTCGCCGACACCACATTTGTACGTGCAAGAATTTAAAACTGTATTCTTGATAAATGCCACAAAAAATAAAAACTAAAAATAAGATACTCCTAAAGCCGAAAATGTTTCCATCACATATAATCACAGTTAATCTTCCCTTGATAAGTGTTCTTACCAAATATGTTTTTCAGAACATATGCAGGAATGTTTCGAATCTAATAGTCACAGCCACTGCCTTCCTATCCCTAAACGTAACTTATATATAATAAAATTGTAAATTTTTTTAATACATCAATAATAGTATAATCGAGTTCTAGATTAGAGCACCCTTGAGAAAAGTTTGCCCTATAAACGACGCTATATACCGATAAATTGTTATTTTATTATTATCATTACTATGATCATTATTAACATTCTTATTATTATTTTTGTAAATAATTATTAATTTTATTCTTATTACTATCATTATTATTATTATAAAAATATTATTATTATTATTAGTATCATTATTCTTATTATTATTACTATAATTATTTTATATTATAAAATTTATTATGATATATTATTATTGTTTTAATAATAATATATTTTTTTAATTTCTATTATTATAATCAGGGGTCTCCAAACTACGGCCCGTGAGCACTACCGATCCTGTCCGCGGTAGCGGGCCGGATATTCCCAGTATCCGGCCCGTCATAGTTTATTTTGATTACATTGTAAAATTTACAATGTTGGTAAATCATACAAAATATAAGTAAATCATACAAAACAATGTAAGTACTCGTAAATCACACAAAAACTTTTGATGAATGATGTAATGTATGATTAATGGCTTTAAACCACTGTCATTTTCTACGGCCTTTGATACGAGAGCAACGACACCTTTATTTTTTCATCACATGTTTTTGCTACCATCAGTAGTGATACACTTCAAGTTTTTCCATTGAAGATTGTTTTTCTGAACAGCATATTCAACTCCTTTAAAAATATCTATCGAATCGGAGTCCACCCCCGCACCCTGCGCCATAGATATCTCCCTCGCCGACTAGTCCAAATACGACAATTTGCGCGTAATTCAAAACTACAGTATGTTCTTATGGTGAGCTAGCTAGGTTTTAGCCCTTGGGACTTATTGGAGGAGTCAGTTATGTTAGTCAGATTATGATCACTAAAATCAGTATCATTCTTATATGTACAATATTAATATTTTTTTAACATAAAAAAATGGTTTTATTCTTCTTATTTTTATTACTATCATTATTAAAAAAAGTATTATTATATTTATTATTATTATTAGTGTCAATATTCTTATTAGTATTACTATGATTATTTTATATAATAATCTTTATCATTATTATTATTATTGTTATAATAACAATACTTTTTTTATAATTGCTATTATTATGATCATTAAAATCATTATCATTCTTATTATTATTATCATACGTATTCATATTTTAAAAACATTTAAAAAAAAGTTTTATTCTTGTTATTTTAATTATTACTCTTATGGTTATATTTAAATCATTATTATTATACGTATTATTGTTTACTTTTATCATTATTATTATTTTTATGAAAACATCCACTAATAGATCGATTGTTAATTTTTTTTTAATTTAATCATTTGAAACTTGTCACTGAAATTGGTTGAAATTTTCATTTATTTTAAAGTCTTCTAAAACATATATATTGACTCATATAATTACGTGACTGGTGGGGGCGGATTGCCTAGTAGTTAAAAAAAGGTTACTAGTCTTCAGACCATTAGAACCGATAATACAGTAAGCAAAATAATAACACGGAATCATTAACAACATCAGAAAACCCCCAGGCATTTTTAACAGGCAGTGCGAACCATATAAGTGGCCACGTGAATAAGATTTTTTTTTAATATTGATCAAAAACGATACATTAAACTGACAGAATATCCGACATACATATTTCAATCCTTCATTTCTGACTTTTATTACGGCATTCGTGAATGGTTCTTTATGACACAGGGTTTCAACCCTTACCGAAATTATGGAGTTCAATATTTCTCATATAAAATCGTGTAGACTGAAAGGGGTTGAGGGGTGTGTGGCAATATTTTAAATCTAGATTAACACTTGACAATTAAATATTTTAGCAAACATTACGTACAGTGTGCGAAGTCAGTAGATACAAAATTCAAAGAAAAGGGCTGGTCATCATATTGGTGTCCGAAATTTAAGTCTTTGCATTCATATTTCTAATTTCATAAGTAATTTAATGATCAATAAAAACTTACTTAAATAAAAAAGAAATTCATAACTTTCTTTGTGTGAGTTTATGGTCGTTCATTCCATACAACTCGTAGTTAATTGTTAACATTCACGATAAGCAAATAAATATAATTCAAACTGGGCAATCTCTTCCAACCAAACAGAAAGAAATTAAATAAATCTTAAGTGAAAACCAGATTGAACCACTTTTAAAAAAAACTGCTAAAACGGACACACAGGAATCGAATCCGTAAACAAGGCCTGGAAGAAAGGCGTCGTGTCAACTAGGACACGTGAGGCGTCTTATTGCGCTATTAAGCAACTAGGATATGTGAATCGATTTATTGTGGCATTAAGCAACTAGGACACGTGAGACGTCTTTTTGCGCTTTTAAGCAACTAGGACACGTGAGTCGTCTTATTGCGCTATTAAGCAACTAGGACACGTGAGTCGTCTTATTGCGCTATTAAGCAACCAGGACACGTGAGTCGTCTTATTGCGCTATTAAGTAACCAGGACACGTGAGTCGTCTTATTGCGCTATTAAGCAACTAGGGCACGTGAGTCGTCGTATTGCGATATTAAGCAACTAGGGCACGTGAGTCGTCTTATTGCGCTATTAAGCAACTAGGACGTGTGAGTCGTCTTATTGCGCTATTAAACAACTAGGACACGTAAGTCGTCTTATTACGCTACGAGTATTAAGCAACTAGGACACGTGAGTCGTCGTATTGCGATATTAAGCAACTAGAACACGTGAGTCGTAATATTACGCTATTAAGCAACTAGGGCACGTGAGTCGTCTTATTGCGCTATTAAGCAACTAGGACATGTGAGTCGTATTATTGCGCTATTAAGCAACTAGGACATGTGAGTCGTCTAATTGCGCTATTAAACAACTAGGACACTTAAGTCGTCTTATTACTCTACGAGTATTAAGCAACTAGGACACGTGAGTCGTCTTATTGCGTTTTTAAGCGACTAGGAAATGTGAATCGTCTTATTGCGCTATTAAACAACACAAAATTAATATTATTGATAACATTATATAATAAAACTTTGTCTCATTAAATACTGTGGCATATTAAAACCTGAAATGGAAGCTTTGTCACTTTTCCATCGGAATTTCGTGTTTGATTTGTAAATAATATGCTATTCCTGTAGTTCCACGGCTTGTACACGATAAACCAATAGACCCATAGACGTGTTTCATCCACAGTATGGTTGACAGTCACAGTGCTATATATTACGATTGCCTATCGCATACACATTCCATGTTTAGGTTTGAAACCGGTACAATCATTCGATTTGAAGCCTACATCTAGGCGCAGATGTGGAATTTAGTTTCACGCCAGTACCGCCTTCTGATTATATCCTTTGTATTGGAAACCTTTCAAATGTTAGTGTCTAGCCTTATCTCGTAAATTTTTTTGATGGTTCGTGTAATACTTGTATGCATACATTTTACAAGACGAAAAACCTAAATGGGCATATCCAAAAATTTATGACAATTCAATAAAACCAAATTAAAAAAAAACATGACAACGCAATAAAATAATTGAAATAATACATATGTAAGCAAGTATACAAAAAAATCTACTATTCACGAATAAACAGTTGATTATATGTTGTTTATAGTTAAGGCATTAACGTTGTGGAGGTTTAAAGACATTGTAATTTATTTTTAACAAACACTGTTTATTCCACTTTTTTATGACGGTATAACCCTACCGGTTTCAAGGCTTTCACCTCATCTTCAGGGGAGCGCAAACAAGTCTTGTTTGCGCTCCCCTGAAGATGAGGTGAAAGCCTTGAAACCGGTAGGGTTATACCGTCATAAAAAAGTGGAATAAACAGTGTTTGTTAAAAATAAATTACAAAGTTGATTATATGGTACGGGGCAATCTCGAGTTAGCTGCCTGCACCTCATCACACCAATTTAACTTTAATACAAGAAGAATAGTGAAGTATAAATACAATACATTATCAATTATACAATCAGATTAATTTATACATCAACAGATGATTAAAATAAGATTAATCTTGGCACTATTTCGTTAAAATACCCATTTTATGTAATTTATGCCTCAATTGATTATTTAAATAGCATTAATCTTGGCACTATTTCGTTAAAATACCAATTTTATGTAATTTATACCTCAACAGATTATTAAAATAGCATTAATCTTGGCACTATTTCGTTAAATTATCAATTGTATGGAATTAATACATCAACAGACTATTAAAATAGCATTAATCTTGGCACTATTTCGTTAAAATACCCATTTTATGTAATTTATACCTTAACAGATTATTAAAATAGGATTATTCTTGGCACTATTTCTTTAAAATACCCATTTTATGTCATTTATACCTCAACAGATTATTAAAATAGCATTAATCGTGGCACTGTTTCGTTAAAATACCAATTTTATGTAATTTATACCTCAACAGATTATTAAAATAGCATTAATCTTGGCATTATTTCGTTAAAATACCAATTTTATGTAATTTACGAGTATACCTCAATAAATTATTGAAATAGCATTATTCTTGGCACTATTTCGTTAAAATACTCATTTTATGTAATTCATACCTCAACAGAATATTAAAATAGCATTAATCCTGGCACTATTTCGTTAAAATACCCATTTTATGTAATTTATACCTCAACAGATTATTAAAATAGCATTAATCTTGGTACTATTTCGTTGTAAATACCCATTTTATGTAATCTGCCCTTTTTTGTATTTACATACGTAATCCTTTCTGGTTGTAATTTTATATAAGACGAGTTAATGTTTTATGTTTTAAAATGTTGTATTAATATGCAGTCTTATTTATATTGTAAAGATTTTGTCAGTGGAAATCGCCCATATCTTAGTCAAATAAATAAATAAATAATAAACTAAATTTAAAGCATAACTTTTTATAAATATTAAAGTTTCCGTGTTATTAAGCGTCAAATTAAGTTTTTTTTTTCAAAAATGGGAAGTATTTTAAGCACAAAAAGCATCATTAAGTAATAAAGCATGTTAAATTATCCTAGAAGTATAAAAACTTTATGTGTCTCGCGTTGAAAGCAACATTCTTCACGATTTTACGACTCCGGACATAATATTTTGTAACGAGAGTTAGTCGTTGGACTATTTTTAGACTTTAGTGATGCAACTTGTCTTTATGTTGACTAAAAGAATAGGGAGATGTTGTAGAAACTGAGAGTACACAAACGAGGATTTTTACATGAAATTTGAAGAAAATGAAGAACAAAATAATAAAATAGGAATAGATATAATTTTGTATTGATATGCCAATTCAATGATTATTTTCGTTACACAAATGAATTTATGCTTTTCCTTCGTGTTTCTTTCGCGATATAAATAAATATAGTTTAATTGAAAGCAACATAGTATGTACATATGTGATGTGTGTGCAGTAATCGGAATGTATTTATTATATACCATATATGTACACATTTTTTTGCTGTTAAGGAACCTTTATCTGTTTGTTTGAAATAATCTGAGGTGGTATTTGTGATTTTTTTCTGCCACCTATCTATTTATTTTCTGTGTTTTTTCTTCTTATTTTTATTCTACATGTGCTAGGGTGTGGGCTCAAAAACATCTGGTGTCCCCGTGGCTGAGCTTGCCCTATATTGGTGGGATGTACTTTGGCCGAAGGGATGTCTTTAATGTACTTTATGCAATTTACGTGTTTTTGAAGTGTATTTAAACATATGTACATACTATGTCGCTATCAATAAACCTATGTTTATTTATTTATTTATCACATATAAATACATTCTGAAATCGCACACATACTCCAAGATAATTAGCAAAAAATTCATTTAAGAGATAAGCTATTAAAAGGTATGGACTCATCTCACAACATCCCCCCGATTAAGATACACCCCACTAATATAGGGCAAGCCCGACCGCAAGGACATCAGCTGTTTCTCAGCCCATACCCTTGTATATGTAGATTAAGAAAAAAAACAGAAAATTAATAAATGGCAGAAAAAATAAAAAAGTAAACCCACAAATACCACCTTAGATTTACTGTCAGCAAAAAAAAATTAAATCTGATAGGAGTCCAAATGTTATAAAAATAAAATCATAAATGAAAAATGATGTTCATACACAAAAATCACTATTCGAAAAATGAAAATAAATAAGCAGTGATATAAAAGTTAATGAGAAGAGAAAGCACAAATAAGCACACACCCCCAATTTACCGCTAGCGAAAAGAGAAAAAGCAAGTAATAGTTCAAATCACAAAAAAAAAACACTAACTTTCTATATTTAGAAGAATTATGCAGAGAGGACTGATCTCTATGCTTTTGTAATCATATTGATAATAAAATGACAACGACATCAGCGTCTTTTAGAGAGTGGACTTTCAAATGCTCTAACTCGGGACTAAATCCCATTATTATTGACAAAAATGTAAATAAATGCACTGATGTAGTGATAATATATGTACGAGTATATAATCAAAAAAATTATTAAGACATTTCCTGGAGGAGGATGGAAAGGAAAAGTGCTGTTAACGTTCTTGCAGATTCTGCAAGAAAAAGTCAGACAAGGGGCGGGATATCAGGTTCATGTGCCAGCAATGCTGCGTTCTCCTGTGCAAGACAAACTGTTTCGAACAGCACCACACAGAAAGCTTTTAAAAAATTATTTTACTGTTATCTTTTTGCTAAGTCATTGGCAATATAAAATTTAACTTTTGGAATTTAAAACTTTCATGTAACTCAGGTTTCAAATTACTCTGTTTCAATAGAATGATAAAATAATTGTTGGTTTATCAATATCTTTGTAAAACTGATGTGTGATTTACAAAAATTTGCAGGAGATAAATTGTCTGGATTATTTTATTTCACACTGAAAATATAACTATTAATGATCATGTGTCCTCGGTAAGATACAGGTAAAAGTCTAGTTAACTGGAAATATGACAAATGAATGGCGACAAGCTCAGATCCATATAAATTATGTGTCCGCTTTAAATTCCCTGTTGTTAATTTATAAATATTTATAAAATTTCTTGTCACCCATAAATAAATAATACTCGTATTAACAAACACCTCCACAACTTATAATCCATATAAACAGCAGAACCCTCCAACATCATCATTAAAACATTCACCAAACCAGACACAATAACAATATTGATATATTTTCAATAACATTGAGTAAATGTATTTGCAGGTTGTTGAAAAACCAATGCACTCTACTCTCATCATTTCCTTTTTAACCGGGCGAATTCACGCCATAAAACAATTTGATGGCTCTTTTTAACTCTTCCCTTTGAGTTTGCCTCGATTTTATTTATGAAAGAACCCCCCAACTTTCCTTTATGGCCACCAAATAAAAAGCTATACTTTCCCGGCGAGCTATGTGCGAAAAATTTTGTATAAATTTCCCCTTTACGATGTCATTTTTGAAAAATCTTCGCTAAGTAGAATATTTAACCCCTCACGAAGATGCAACATTGACAAAAGTTTTACTGTGATTCGAAGCTTTTTATTTGAACTTTCATGGAATAAAAATACACAACTTGAGTTTGTTTACTTGCGATATATTTTTACGACGTCACTATTTGCATTTCAACATACACTGTACAGTGATCGCTTCAAGTGAGTTTGTTTATCTAATTTAAATTGATAAATGATTATATGTGATGTCAATTTTTTATTTAAACCCACAAATGACTTTGGCGTAAAAATAAAACATTTGACTTTGTTTATACCCACTATATTTTTTAAAATATCACTATGCTCGTTTCGACAAACACTGTGTTCTCCTCATGCGAATTAGTTATATTTTCCTGGAAGGTAGAGCACTAGTTGGTTCTTCACCTTTCTGGTGGCATTATTTGCAAGCAACGCCCTGTGGGAATCTCGTGTGCTTCCATATAGAGGATTATATCGATGCCCATATTATCAATAAGGTCAAGCCAGAATCGTTTTCTACACCTGCTCTATCTGGCTATGTCGTCTGAGTTATAGGTCGAATGTAAGAGTTTCTGACCCTATCTCTAAGACATTTTCCAGTAATTGTTCGTTGTATTGTAATCTCGGATGACTGAAACAGGTTCATTGTTTTAGTTGTTTAATTGTGTTAGCTCTGGTTTCGACACTATAAGTCATGATCTGATTTAATTATCTATCGTATCACTTTTTTTCAGATTAGGCTGACAGATGTTGTAAAACACAACCTCCGTGATCTAATTATTACAACGCTTGTGAGGGTTGTGAATTCATTTCTCCTTGCTACCCAGTTTTTCAAAGGATTCCAGTCTAGTTTTCATGCAAAGCATCTTTTTGGTTGGATTGTCACATACTCGTAGCTACTGACTCACCAGATTGTACAATATTATATAACTAAAGCGAAATAAAATGTTGAGGCTGCTTTTTTGTTTGTTCTTTCACTTCGCTGTAAAGATAATTTTGCTGAAAATGTATTTAAATTGTTTGTTTCTCTGACTCTCAACTCATTTTACTAAATTTATTTTATTTTAAATCGGTTAGTAATAGTGCGATGTATGTATCCTCGAGTTTAAAAGCCTTTGAGAATATTCTGCTCTCTATACGGCGCTATATAAATTATCATTTTATTATTATTACTACTCTCTAGTTCATAATTTTTGTTTAATTATTTATGAATATTAGTTTTAACCTCCTTAGACTTTATAAAATTGTAGTTACATTTAATTATGTATAACATATAATTATTATCATCGAATGTTAGTTGGCACCTCCCAAGACTCTATAAAATTGTAGTTACATTTAATTATTTATATAATTATTACCATCGAACGTTAGTTGACACCTCCTCTGGCTTTATAAAACTGTAGTTACATTTAATTATTTATATAATTATTATCATCGAATGTTAGGTTGCACCTCCTCAGACTTTATAAAATTGTAGTTACTTTTAATTATTTATATATTTATTATCATCGAATGTTAGGTTGCACCTCTTCAGACTTTATAAAATTGTAGTTACATTTAATTATTTATTTAATTATTATCATCGAATGTTAGGTTGCACCTCCTCAGACTTAATAAAAATTGTAGTTACTTTTAATTATTTATATAATTATTATCATCGAATGTTAGGTTGCACCTCTTCAGACTTTATAAAATTGTAGTTACTTTTAATTATTTATATAATTGTTATCATCGAATGTTAGTTGGCACTTCCTTAGACTTTATAAAATTATAGTTACATGTTAAATAATCGATCTTTTTAATTACATATATAGTTTTGTTTTTCACAGAAATATTTCATTCAATTCAGTATCATTATTCCTCATTCCAATGTTTGACACAGACATCAGTATGGTTCCATTCGGTTTATCCCGAGTTATACGTATCTACTGAGACCGCGCAATGACTTTAATATCATCTGACCATCGATTCTTCGTTCTGCCAATATTTCTTTGTTCAGTCCTGGGTTGCCACTCGAATAGGCTCTTCTATATTCGATATATTAATTTTTGTATCTCGTCCTAAAATAATAAGAAACAATAAACGGTCTAAAGTATGCTACCCATGGCAATCTTTGATATTATTGTATGTAATTAAGACGGGAAATATATATGGATGTAATAATGGGAATCTGTATATGAAATAAAGGGAAGAAAAGTTCTTTTTCGTTATTCTTTCAATTATCTCTAATTTTCTTATATTAACTGAGGTATTATTTTTTAATGTAAGAGACTTTATTTGATTATTTTGCGATTTATGTAATTGTTTTTTTTTTTTAAACAAGCTTACATATGCCTGATGGAAGGACCGTTATTTTTAAGCAGGCCAGCTTCGAATATTAACTCATTTCATTTCACATTATCAAAAGTAAAAGAAAATTTCTTTTAAGCCTGGGGATGTTAGAAAGCACTCATTATTTATTAAAGGGACTTTTGAAAATTTTATTTTTGCAAGCATGTATTTCTTTTAATATTTCAAAATAACAGGATAATTCGTCCTGTATTGTAAATGAAAATAAATTAACTTATAAAATATAAACAAATGGCGACCAAGCGGTAATCTCTTTCAACCAATCAGACAATAACTAAATAAATTAACGGCAATTGCTCGATGAAGGGTTATTTTTAAAAGGAAACGTATACAAACATTTAAATTGAAAAAAAAATTGCGAATATCACCAAAAAATTAGGAAAGATGAAAAATTACAAGAAAATATAAGTTTTGGAGAAACACTTTTTGATTGAAAATAGGTGTAATATTTTTTTAACCGTTGTTTAAAGCAAACCAACGAGGGGGGAGGGAGTGATAAACTGGAAATGCAAATAGGCAATACCGACTTGAGAAAAACGCAAATCTATGATCGTAGAAGCGCTGAAAGTTTTCAGCGAGATATTGAAAGGCGGCAGGATAGTTAAGAATGTTATACAAATTTTAAAAATTTGTAAGAACATTTTATTTTTACTTTAACCGTTTTGAACCGAACCCAAAACCCCTGGATCAAGCGTCTCTTATAACGTTGCCACAAATATCGACGTTGATCATGCACCAAAAATGTTCCATTATATTGATAAAAGTACAAATTTTTGCACCTGATCATCCAAGACAAAATAGAGGGTCGAAGAAGTGTTGGCAGGAGGCAAATCTCCTGGCTCCGCAAATATACGTGATTGGACTGGTATGAGGGGCGTTGGAGATCTTTTTCGGGCTGCCGGGGACAAAGATGTCTATTCTCAGGTGATATTCAACGTTAGGGGGACCTAATACGACACGGAGAAGAAGAAGATATTGATAAATCAAATCCCCACTAAAATCCAAATTATTTTTGAATATAAAATATACATATAACAATATATACCACACATCATGTCCATTTTGGAGTCAGCGGAAAGGACAAACTTTCATGTATTTTTATCAACGCGAAAACATTTACCTTTTCAACACAACGTTCTCACTTGCGGGTTTGATTTTAAATGGTTCCATTCCGTTTATTTAAACCAGACAACCCTTGTTGTTACGTGACAAAAACCCGACAGGTTCTAGCTACTACAAATAAAAAAGTGTGATGAGATACATCAATATCTTATTTCATATTCTTGTTTCTCACGTTTCCATTTCTTACACCAGCTTTCATACATACGAGTACATACACTATCTCCCCGCTATGGCAAGTAGACTGGTCAGAGCACAAGATTTAGGTACCTATCTCAATAGGCATATTTCGCTTTCTCACATCCATATACAGCTCCTACGATTTCTCTTATTTCTTACTTTTTCTTCTTAGAAATCATCATTCACTTGACACGAACCACTCTTTTCTTGGTCTTCCTATACCATACCTCCTCTTCCACTCGCATTTGCAATGTATACGTGTATTATTAAGTTTTCTTGATATATTCGTTCTACGTTCCCAAACCTTCTCAGAATGGTTTTTTACCTTACTCAACATTGTTAATTATTCCTAATCATTTCATTCTACGTATGCTTCTACGTACAATACTCGGCGGTAAGTAATACACATCGGGCTTAAGAAAGAGACTGTCTGCCATAATCGGCTAGCTTTGGCATTATAGAGCGTCGTCTCTGTCGCACGATGCGCTAATAAATCGCGACGGAACACGTGTATGAATAACAGAGACGACGCTATACAAAGCCGAAGTTAACCGATTATGGCCAACAGTCTCTTTCTTAAGCCCGATGTTTATTACTTGCCGCCGGGTATTGTACACGCATTTTTACAATATTTATTTGACTCTTTTTAGTATTTTTTTTAACATACACATTTCACTCTCATATGTCAAAATATTATTCTAAACTGTATTATTTATAGTAAGACGTTAACATGGTGGAGGTTTAAAGACATTGTGATTTGTTTCATCAAATACTGTTTATTCCACTTAATGTAACGGTATAACCCTGCTGGTTTCAATACTTTCACCTCATCATCAGGGGAGCACAAACAAGAGTCTTATTTGTGCTCCCCTGATGAAAAAGTAAAAACCTTGAAACCGACAGGGCTTTACCGTTACATAATGTGGAATAAACAGTGTTTAGTAAAACAAAGTATTCTAAACTATTATCTTAGCAGATTTTAATACTGCCTGGTTTGAGTATCAATATTTTAGTGCCCAATTGATTTTATTTCCTATTGCTATGCGTCGTTCAGTATTCCTCGTAACTCTTCCATCATCTGAGAAATTAATACTTAAATAACCCCCAACCTCTTCCAATCTTTCATTGTTCACCCAAATATCAAGTTTTCTTATCCTTTCACACAATTCTATTACTTTGGGTTTCGCAACATTATTTCTTATATATGTATAGCGGGTTGCTTACTTTATAAGTCGTGATGATTTTGATTTGTATTTATTTAAATATAAATACTCAAGAATGCGGATGAAAGCGAAAGCGAAAATCAAGTGGACAGCGGGCAATCAATAACAAGTCTTGCCAGTTGAATGAACAATAATAATATATATTTATTTCTCGGCGCGAGGGTAATTTATACAAATGAGTGAACCAGTTCGCGATACATATTCTGTCTTACTCTAGCGCGTGCATTGGCGGGTAGATATTTATTTGTATAGACGGCTAGACAGGTCGCAAATACTATAAAATAGTAAACATTGTTGTTGTTCCTAGCGTGTGACAATCTGTAAATACTTCATCGGTCATTGACCCTGTATGTTTACTATTTTAACAATAATTAATTTAATTTAATTATGTTTAACAATTTACTTATTTATTTTGACAATTAAATATTTATTTAGGTAGGTATCCTACATACGTATTATAAAACACTCATCACTGCCAACTTTCTGTTTCAATTGTTTCCTTAAAAAGTTTTCACATTCCACAATTATAGTTATAACATTCATACTGTTTATATCATTTCATCAAAACAACGTCAAAAATAAACAAAGTTTCTATTCACAAAAATCGACTCGAAAATTACACCCGAAAATCGTGATGGAAATATAATACAAAAACTATAATAATACACTTTCCATACCGAGTTATATGTAAAATATGAAATAACAATATTGGCGTTCACCCTTGACAACTCCAAAAGTCTTTTAGAGTCGGCAAGAGTCGCCCGACAAAAGGGAGATTATCCATCATTTATATTCTTCACAAATATTTAAGTGGGTAACATTTTTGTCCTACGCATGACTATGTGTATACACAGACCTGTGAGCAGGGCCGTTTATTACCTTTTTAAAAAAATGAAATAGAAAAACTACAACATCTATGACCTAGATGGTGAGATGCACGTCTGCCAGATCGAATATACAGTTTTATCAACAACCTCCGTGACTTAATTAGTAACACGCCTATATTCCTGCCCGTGGGTTGCACGTTCGACTCTCATTGGAAATTCCAACAGAAAACTTATTTAGTTCTCAAATCGATACAAAACAAATATTAAACATAGTTTTGAAATTTAATATTAACTATATTATATGTAAACTCGCAATCGTATTCCATGCAACACAAAATATTATTTAAAAAGATGGATGTGGTCATCAAAATATTCAGATAGTATAGAGACTGCGAGTTCGATTCCCGATGGTGCCCATTATTTTTTTAATGTCCAGGATTCCACCCGCTTTCTAGTTGATTGGAAGAGATTAGCTCATGACAATAAGGACAATAGGAGCGAGTCTTACATTGGTTTGTAACTGATTTCAGAGTCTCACTGCATGGACAGTAAAGGACGACGTAAAGAAAGAGGACCGGTGAACTGGAAAGGCCAATAAACAATCTCTGTTTGAGCGTAGCGCTAATCCATGATTGGAAAGACGCTGAAAATTTTCGGCGAGATAAGAGGGGGATTAATTCATGAATTAAGTACTATAAGTATAAATAAAAAAGGGTTTAAATTATTTTTGTGACTATGTATCATCCTTTATTTATTTTTGTCTGGTTAGTTTGAAGATATTGCCGCCGGACTATAAGCCTGCAAAACTACTATGCAATGAAATGTAAAATTAATAAAGAAAATTGTTATCCTTATATTTCCAATTTATTTACCAAACCACTGAAATTCCAGCTATCCGATGGGTGTCCTGGACACCGGGTTTTTATTTTTTTTAAAATTATATAACATAAATTATCTTTTCGCTGTTTCTTAGTTTCAAGTACCAATGCCACTTCAACTTGCTTTACTACAGTTAAGTTTGTTTAATTTTTCATTATTTTATATCTTCCGTTCCCGGTTAATGGAATCGAATACAAAGGCATTGATATTCTATAGGATTTACCCTTTGAACATATTAAGTTTTCATCTAGTTTTGACAAGTTTCACATGCATAACAAACATTCGGTCTACTAACTATGTGGTATAGTATATTATGTGACTTTCGAGTTAATTTCGATATTTGGAACAAATTTAAGCGAATAAAATCAACGATTTACTGATATGATTTGATGAGATATTTTGAAGTAACTATACAAGTAATACCAAGTACCCATGTTTATTTTTTTAAAATTGGTGTCAGTTTGGTTTTCACTCACTCTCACAAATTTCTGATTGGTTGGAAAAAAATACCACATAGCTGTTAATTAACCAGGAACTATAGACTACATTTTTTTTATACAGAACAATTTTACTTAAGTGCTTCAAAAATGTGATTCAGAGTGAGGGAGTGTCTAATGCATGTATATTGATCCCCGGAAAGACTGGAGGAAAATCGTTCGGCTACCCCTAAGTATGTACCCTGAATAAAAAACCAGAACATTTGACTGGAAGAGAGAAACCAAACGAGAATACAATATCGAAATTGTGCTTGAAAGATAAAGTGTAGTGAATTCCAGTTGCTTTCTGCATCAAAGTAGTTTTTTTTCCTCATTTGTTTCATGTTAACCCTGCTGCTGGACTTTTTAGTTCCGGAGCTTTCTAGTTATGATCAAAGAAATTGAAACAGAATTTTCTGAAAGTTGAAACAAAAGGCTCTCTGGAATAGTAAGTATTTCTATTGAATTCGTTCTTATTTAAAACATATTGCTAATTAATATTTTATTACTTTTAACGTCTTCAGACCTGGCGTCCATAATAATAGACGCACTCATATGTACTTTGTAAACAACTTTGGGATATATTTACGTTTTCTGATAACCAATGAACTGTAGGATACTGTACTATCGACTTTGAACTATTTTATGCGCCATCTATCTAAACTAATACGACGTAATGGTTCATTAAATATAAATAATACGTATACATTCAATAATTTTCTTTTAAACCTTAGAACTAGTTCAGGCCTGAAAAATTTAAGTTACTGGGAGCGGTGGACTATTAGAACTTCACACAGAAGTGACAATACGTGCACTCACTTTTCATTGTAATTTTTTTATAGTTTAAAACAACATTAAATTTACATAATATAAAATTTGTAATAAAGATATGAACTTATTAAACTTCTTAGATATGAGAATTAGAATCTTTAAAAAATAATATTTTTTCAATATTTATAGGATCAATTAATTTACCGATGATTTGATTTGTAATACTTCGAACCCTCCTCGCTCCCATAAAATGACAGCATTTCACTCAATGATAATGATGCTTATAAAAATTTCATTTAACGATTTTAACAAGGAACTCTTAACAGTAGAAGAAATAGCTTAAAAAAATAAATATGCAGACAAAGAGATATACAACATTGACCACTCTGATTGGCTCTCTTCATCCCCCGTTCTTCCGCTAGTTTATCGTATCACATCTCCATAGCGGTTGGTTACCACAATATCAATACGTCTCGACTATTAAGGGTGCACATCACACAGGCTGAAGTGGATCATAATACTTTAGAAATTAATTTAAGTAATGCAGAAAAGAGAAACTCTCGGAATACCTGTCTGGAATAGTTTAATCTTCAAATTTCATCTTAAGAAAAATGCATACATACGAGTACTTGGATTATATAGAACATATGTTAAGTTACCATAAATTAAATAGACTCAAATATTATTCCAAATTAAGGCATTAACACTGTGGAGGTTTAAAGACAATGTAATTTGTTTTTACCAAACACTTTTTATTCCACTTTTTGTGACGGCCTAACCCTACTGGTTTCAATGCTTTCACCTCATCATCAGGGAGCACAAACAAGTCTGAATTCTGTTCGAACTGGTATCGACATACACGCTTCTAACGGTAAACATTCTTAATTTATTCTGAAATGGCTAATCATTGTCAACGTGAAAACCATACATGACAAATTCTTACATATCAGTAGTAGCGGAAATACATTGAACAGGTTAGAAGCCCGTGAAATGAGGTGAACATCTGGCCAACACATATAATCCAAGAATCTCGCCACTGATCGCTGAGGTTGTCTCCTCCCTCTCTCCACCCACAGTCCCCAAGCCGAATGTAAACCGTTAGAAGCGTGTATGTTGGTACCAGTTGGAACAGAATTCAGTATTGTTTGTGCTCCCCTTATGATGAGGTGAAAGCCTTGAAATTGGTAGAGTTATACCATTACAAAAAGTGAAAAAAACAGTGTTTGATAAAAACAAATTACAATGAATAGATTAAATTTTTTAAAGTCAAATTGAATCTTCAATTCATCTGAATTAATGAAAAACAACATGGCTGGGAGGCGATATTGCATTTCGCCTCAATAATCAAACCTTCTGGTTAAGAAGCACTGTAACTCACGCTTCGTCATCGTACGTGATTTAAATACTACCGTGTATGGAGAGAGATAACAAAACTAGCACTCTGCTAGCATCTGAGAGTATTGTTACCTGACTCTTAAACCAATCTGAGATCCAGAAAAAACATGCGTCAAATGATGTCATCAAAGAAACTGTACCGTTTTATATTGTACAAAATTTTATCTGGTATTGAGTAAAAACTAGACAGAACAGTTTTAAAAATAAATCCAACCGAAATCAAACCCCGAACTTCCACCCGAAATCAAACCCTGTTTGTTTAATTCAATCACTTGTAAATATGGTTTGTAAAATTTTACAACTGTGCAATCAATTATTTTGACTGGTGTATTACCATGTGGTAATATCAAACTACCAAAAAGTAGTTGTTTAACTATCCTTAAGTGGAAACCAGACTGGTAAGTTTTTTTTTTTAATATTTAGCTACCAGGAATCGAACCTGAAACCTGCGAGAGGAAAGACAGGTGTTTCATCAAGTAGAACGTCTCACTAACATCGTATTGTATTTTGCCGACCTCTGTGGTCGAGTTGATAGGACGTTTGACGTTAACCAGATGTGTCGGATTCAATTCTCAAAGTCACTCGAATAAAATGAAAAAGGGTCCCAGGCTTATAAAGAAAACGTTGGAACATATAGTCTTAAACTTGTATTGATTAGCATTAGACCTTTAATGAAAATCTCCTTTTGACGAATAAACTGATGTCAACCAATATGAGTGTTGTCATTGCAATTTTGAAACTTACCAAAGCAAAACGAATTACAAATAAAAGTGCATAGATGTTTCAATAAGTGATAGTGACACATTCGGCTTTAGGTGTATTGTACGAAAAGTGTGTGTGTGGAGTGTTCATATATATACATATCATTACGCCATTTTCAAGCATATTTTCCTTGGTCTCACACACCTTCCACACATAAAAACAGATATATCACTATATATCAGTTTTTTTAAGTATTTCTTCATTCATTCATTCCATATGCCTAAACCCCCTCAAAATACTCTTATTCCCCTTACTTAACATAACAGCCTTAAGTCCACATTCATCCCTTATCACGCATTTCGATACAATGTATTCGGCTTCAATTAATATATTTCTACGTCCACATTTCACTCCATACATCAAAATTGGCACTAAAATACTACTGTGTGCAAATTTTGATAATTTCCAATTCGAGTATAAATGTTTTAGACCCCATTAAATTTATTTCCTATTGTTACAAGCCGTTCAATATCTCTCTTAACTTTTCCATCATCTGAGAAAATACTACTCAAACAGCAAAATTCCTCTAAAATCATAAATTTTGATAAAGCCTCAAAAAATCATTATTTTGCGAATAGTATTATACAAAGATAAAATCATCAACATAATACAAAACAAAGATAAAATTTACCAATTTTTACAATTCCATCCATTTAGAAATGATTTCGTTTGAAACTAACTCGCAATAAGGATATAAAACAACATTCTTCAAGGAAATCTATTTTTTTGTAAAAACAACGCGGTCGGCCCTGACCCGAACCTCCCTCGGCTCAATCCATCCCGTCCAAAAGAGGCAGATAGTTTAATCTTTTATATCTCTGTTTTATAAAATATTCCCGTCATGTTTTGTCGTTACGCGCCCCACCGCACCGCACCGCACCGCACCGTGTGGCGCTAGTGTTTAATAACGATTATATCACACAAACGTTCCGGCGCCATCCGCATCCCGAATACTATAACTGAGTATTATTATTATTATTGTCATCATCGGGCCTTTATTCCTTTAGCCTTTATTCCGGGAGTTCGAGTTTCGGTTTTTTGTGATTCGGGGCGTGCCGCAGGGCGGCGATATGATCTCTGTAGAGGCAGTAGTATATTTATTGCTACTTTCAAAGTAGAGTAAGAGGCAATATTTAGTATTTTCACTTATCTTTGAATGGTACAGAATACGTCATATCAAAATAGATAGGAAATGTTGTCGATACAAAGTAATATTTAAATATGTCATCAATTCATAGATTTTTTATGTCTTATACAATTTATGTCCTCAGTGAGATACAGGCAAAAGCCTTGTTTACTGGGGATACGACAAATGAAAAGCAACAAACCCATTAAAATTGTGTGTCCAAATTAAATTACTTGTTTTTTTTCGCAAATTATGTATATTTCTTGCCATGTGTAAAATAAATAAAATAGAAAAATATTAAAAGTAGCCAAATAAATGCTGTGGAAACACGTGCACTGAGAAAAAAGTCATGGTAGGACAATGTATGACAGAATACGGTATGAAGTGATAGGGGTAAATGTAAACTTAAGACCGATGTGTTAATTAATATGAAGATGAACACTCTAAGATAGTTTGGTCATGTAAAACGTATAAATGAAAAATACGATTCTTTTGACTTCTCTAACTTTCCACATTTTCCTCTTTGAAAACTACACTTTATTTGATCTTCCTCTACCATGTGCATTCCATTCACTTTTGCACTATATATTTGTTTTGTTAGAATGTCTTCATTCATTTTCTCCACATGCCCGAACCTATATGAGTGATTTACTTCATCTTACTCAACACATCAACTTGTCATGGCTATCCATTATAAGTTCACAGTCATTCCATGTGTTTTTCTCAAATCAGCTTGTCATGTCTATCCATCATAAGTTCACAGTCATCCTATGTGTTCTTCTAAGTGGACACATTTCTACATAATTGATCTGGGTCTTTTCAACAATAGCCCATGTTTTATGAAAGGTGGTTTTGACTTATCGTTATATACTCCAAAGGGACGTTGTTCCAAAACAAGTTAGTTAACCTAGCATGAAATCAAGGCACCATCTTTAAATAAATTTTCCAACTTACATACATTTATTTTGGAAACGATAGAGAGGACAGATCTTCATGCCTTTCTTTATTAACCCTGATTAGATTGATGACAATATAGATCTCAATGCTTGATCTTGAGGTTAAGGGGAGATACCATATCTAACGAAATCAGAGATATAACACGACAAAAATCTATCTGTAACATTTCTAGATCATCATTTTTATTATTATGACTGTGTGCGATATAGTGTGGGATGAATATTTTTGGTCTTTCTGGAGTGATGATGTGTGAGGAGTTGAATTTTGCAAGATGTTTCCAGTTGTAGTTGAGTGTTACTGTTTGTCAGGTTGGTGAGAGCGTGCAACGGGGTTTTGTTTTTGTGCATTCAAAAATCGGAAAGAAGTATCGATTTATTTTTTCATGCTAAATGTCCTCAGTGAGATGCAGGCAAAAGCCTAGTTTACTAGGGATACGACAAATGAAAGGCAACAAACCCAGATACATTAAAACTATATGTCCAAATCAAATTACCTGTTGTTTTTTCGCAAATTGTGTATATTTCTTGTCATGTGTAATAATAAATAAATAAATAGACTTACAATTATTTCCAGTTCCTCAACCCTTGTAACTTCAGAATTATCAAGAAAAAGTGTAACGTGTATATGTTTGAGAGCTTCAAAATTAGTTTAGGGGTAGATTTGAAAATAATTAAATAATGCTCAACTAAAACTTCAAAAAAAAAAAGATTCTCAGTTCCCAGAAGGTTAAGAACCACTGGTTAACATTGCCACCCAAAATCCACCACTCTCAACCCAACGAACCGCGCTTCAGTGTGCAACCGCACTCGGCTTTAAATCAATTGACAGCCCTGCTGAAATTGTTCAGGCGGCAGTCAGGCTCGCGGGCCGCACTTTGCATGCCCTGTTTGCAAAGAAAATCCATGAGTTGTCAACCGGGGATTATACCGCTGGAATAACGCCCGGCTGGATGCGAATTTAATTAAATGCAACCACACCACATTGCGTGATTTGAGAGCTTTAGAGCAAAATTCATTTCTTGGGTATCAAACTTTCGATTGGATTGTTTAATACTAAGTTATTGGTTGTGTCATAATTATATTTCAGTTAAGTTTAAAAAATTTATTTATCTTATATAATAACGCTGTAAAAAAATTACCGCATGTAAGATTGCACCATATCATACGTAATAATCGTCACAGGAACTTAGGATTTGATATGCCAAGATGTGTGTGTGTGCTTGCTGAAGTGCAACAGCTTACACATATTTAACCAATACACGCATAGGCCTAGTCTAATAAGAAATCATATTTTATATATGTAAACTTCACACATACATTACACTATAGTTCAGAAAATGTAGGATGAGTCCTGTGACAGCTCACAAATTTGCCCCAATACAACCTTGTAACGATGTTTAGTAATTTTAATTATTTTATCAACTTTATAATAAGCCTCAATTCTAATAAATAGCAAGTTATTTAGGTAAGTACATTACATAAGGTTGTATTGGGGCAAATTTGAGAGCGGTCACAGGACTCATCCTATATTTTCCGAACTATACATCTTAAGTCAAATCTTTCAATATCGGAAGATTTACAAAGGATCCACTCTTGGCCGTCATCCTTTGGTAAGTTTTCTGCGGTTTTCTAGCCACGTGTTTTTTTCTAAAAATGTACAGATGCGGGGAAGTACCCAATTAAATGTTCGCAGCCACCATCTTACTATCTTACATCTATTTTTTTTATTTTTTATAATATTTTTCATCGTTCATCAACAGTCGGTTCGGTTCCGCAGTAAAACATTTTTTACTAGAGTCCGCTTCCTAAATGGCACTATATAAATTGTCATTTAATAATTATTGTAAATAATAATAATAAAGATATACTGTATTATTTATAATTAAGGCATCAACACTGTGGAGGTTTAAAGAAATTCTAATTTATTTTATCAAACACTGTTTATTCCACTTAATAATAAAGAAAAAAATTCTAGCCTAAGCAATTTTAAAGCTGAATAAGCAATTTAAAGCACTTTGAAATTGATTTAAAAGTAAAAAAAACGTACAACTACCTAATAATGCTAAACTTGTATCTTTTGATATCACTTATCTCAATCCAAGTATACCAGGATGGAGATCCTTAGAGCTCGCAAAAAAATATTTTATATTACAATACAATAATAAGGACTACATTTAAATTAAGGACTACATTAGAATTATTTCAATATCAATAATGCAATATAAAAACAAACAAATGACCTAGCTTTTGTCTTTGACTTTTGTCTCCCCTCCTCAGGGAAATATTTATGGACTACTTTGAAAAATGTATTTTCAGGAGTTAGTTTATGGTATGTTGATAAAAAATGTTTTGGGCATATTTAAGTATGCAGATAACATTATTTATGTTCGGACGGGTGCCGATAGACTATTACACATTTTTTATGTCTAAATTCTATAGAATTTTATAAAATTTATACTAGAAATAGAACAGAATGGAAAATAGAATATCTTCAACTTGTCATTATCCCGAAAAAATGGCACAGAGTGACTTTGATATCCATAGAAAAGACACTTATTCCGACTCTATAATTCCAGCAACTTCAAATCACCCTTAAAACCGTAAATCAATCGCCTTCAACAGTGTGCTTCCTAGATTACTTAATGTCTCCTTAACCAAAGATACATTTAAAAAATAATTAAAAGTAAGAAAAAAAATACTTACAAATAATGACTTCCTTGAAAGGCTCGTTGATTCACTTTTAAAAAGCAAAACTAAAACATTTACTAATTAAAGATCACATATTTAACGAAACCTGTAAGCATATTTATAAATGGAACAAAGTTATATTTAAAAAAAACATACACGAAATAACAAAAAAAAACAAGTCACATACAACCAGCTTTTTACATAAATTAAAATCTCCGAAATATCAGAAAGACACAAAGATCTTTTGAAAAGAAGCTTCGTGAACACCAATCAGCTTTAAGGAATCCTCTAATTTATTTTGAAATAGCTAATCATTACTTGTATCACCGTAAAAATCACATATTTTCCATCGATGATACCAAATTCTTGCATATCAATAGTAACGGAAATAAATTGGACAGATTAGAGATCCTAGAAATATTCAAATCAGTGCATTGGGATAAACATCTGGAAAATACATATATATTCCCAAGATTTCACCGCTGCTAGCTGAAGTTGTCTCCTGCATCCCTCCCCCACAATCCTCACTCCATTTTTAACGTTAGAATCGTGTATGTCGGTACCAATTTGAACAGATTTCAATCTTGTTTGTGCCGCCCTTATGATAAGATGAAAACCTCGAAACCGGTAAGGTTATACCGTTATACACGTTCGAGGAGTTGTGAGCTGTCCAGCATTACTACAAAGATTAGCGTTAAATGTTCCTAACAATTACACTAGACTGCGCCGGCAGGAACTGTTCTCAATAACATACGCAAGAACGGGTCTTCCAGTTGGAAGGGCCTTAACTCTTCTTAACGGGACTGCTTCGGATATTGACATATTTCATATCACATTACCAAAAGCAAAAGTAAATTTTCTTCATAGATTAAGCGCGTTAGAAAGCACTCATCAACATACTTAAGTGACTGAATATATATGTAACATACGTTTGTGTGTAAATACTCGTTTGTATACATATGCATTATTTTTTATTTTATATAATTTAAAAAAAAAAATTCCCTATAATTTTTCTTCTTTTTTAATGTCTTATATTTTTCAATGTAATTGGGCTAAGCCTGTTTTGAAAAAATAAATAAATAAATAAATACAGATTGTAATAAACAGTGTTTGATAAAACAAATTACAATTAAGATATACTAAACTTTTAAATTTCCTGAATATAATTTTCATTGTTTAAACATGTTACGGAGTAATGGCGTTATGGCACAAGTTGATATGTCAGTTTTACCTTAGTTTACAGGATAATAAATATTAACTTCGATAAGCTCCTAAAAATCAGTATAAATAAGTATTTTTTAACTTTTTTCAAACGATATATATTTTGTATGTTGTTTATAGTTAAGGCATTAACGTTGTGGAGGTTTAAAGACATTGTAATTTATTTTTATCAAACACTGTTTATTCCACTTTTTTGTAACGGTATAACCCTACCGGTTTCAAGGCTTTCACCTCATCTTCAGGGGAGCGCAAACAAGTCTTGTCAAGCGCAAACAAGAGCGCAAACAAGAATCGACTGAAAAAACTCTTAATTTCTAGTCAGTAAAATAACGTGTTTCATTCCTGATTTTTCTTTCCCTTTCCTCTCCACCATCCTTTCCTTTCCTTTTGATTGATGATATCTCACTTTATATGAAAAATAATGTTCGGGTGATTGTCCGTCTTTGTGGGGTTCGTGGACATGTTCTCGCGTATATGTTTATGGATTTCGTGGGGATGGATAGTCATTTGAATGATTTATGCGACCACGTAACTTGCTTAATTTACTTTTGTCTGGTTGGTTGGAAGAGATTGCCACTTGGCAATAAACCCGCCAGATTGTATTGCAATAAAAGTGTTAAATAAATAAGATGAGGTGAAAGCCTTGAAACCGGTAGGGTTATACCGTCACAAAAAAGTGGAATAAACAGTGCTTGATAAAAATAAATTACAACGATATATATTTTGTTTGGATAATGACTGACACACCAAGTTTTGCCACAACATGCTGAGAAATATTTTCTATAAATTAGGAGAATAAACCCAATATGACAAAAAACGGACATATCAGCTTGTGCCATAACGCCACAGAGTTCAAACTATTTATTCAATCTACAAGCTTCCTGGAACTGGCTTCCTGGCTATTTGGAACCCATGACTATTCATGCTCTAAAAACCGCATTGCGATACGTTTTTACTCGGTAAACGAGCGCTCAAAACGTTTGGAACATATGTTAGGTGGTTTCAAAGGGATTTATTTGAAATCCAAACTATATTTGCTAGCATACGATATTTTTATTAACCGAAAAAACAAGCATTTGCTGGCTTACTCAGTAAAAATGCGCTTTAAGATGGTGCATTTCATGTGGTTATCTCAGTTTATGAGGAAAAAAGTGGATGCATTCGAGATGTGAAACTGAAGACTCATAATGAGGATATTTTGGACGGTGCAAAAACCAAATCTATACAACATCCAACACCTTATGATTCAGGACAGGCTGTCCAGGATTTGACTACGACAAGTACTCCAGCTTTTTGACCATGTAATATTCAAAGGAAAGGAAATTCGGAAAGTGTTAACTGGAGTGCTAATGTGGAGGGATAGCAAGGTAGAAGTAGATCAACAGGGCGATGAACTAACCAAGTGAATAACACAACAGGGTCATCTGTAACGGGAGCAACTCCAATAGGTCTTAAATAGGATGAGATGAAGAATTGCCGTGAGCAGAGTCAGACAGATAAACTGGAGTGATCACCACCCTCAAGCATAAGCAATGATCAAAAAGAAGACGTTTGTCATATAGAGCTGATAAGGACGTTAATCATCCCAAGGTAGTCGAGGATCCTCGAACCATTTCAATTCAGTTGGAAAAAAACTATGTCGTGTAGTTTGTTTTTAAGTGAGTGACCCATGAACTTTCTCTCCTATCGCTACACGCCATTCGATTTCCCTCTTAACAGTTCCATCTTCAATGAAAAGACTACCAAAATAGCGAAATTTGTCAACTAGTTCCAATCTTACATTTTTCTCGAATGTGTCACATTTACTTTTCCTTTCAGACGTGTGAGAAGGAGACTATGGTTTAATTGATTGAGAAAAGTATGGGTTAATTGATTGAATGATATTCTGTAAGAAGGAAACGAAGAAAGTTAGAGAAAAGTTGTATGAAAAAGTGTATAGAAGCTAAGGATGTGTATTGAAGTATACTGACAGGGAAATAGCGTGATGGTATGTTTGTAATAAAAGAAAAACAAAAAAATTACAACATTCTGTCCTCCAGTTCGAAAGACGCTAAAGATAAGCATTAGAGAAAGACGTTAGTTATGTTTAAAAGAAAACACGATTAGATAACGCTCAAGATGATGGAGGGAAGGAAGAATGAAGAAACTTATTTGTTTAAACAACATGTCATTAAATCAAAGTGAATTTTGAATAAATTAAGAGACCTGATTTATAAAAAACATAAAGTACAGTTCAAATATATATCATCATCATCATCATCAATGGCACTACAGCCCATTGTGGGCCCCGGCCTCCTCCAGCAGTCGTTGCCATTCCCCCCTATCCTGGGATGCACTCCTCCAGCCCCTGATGCCAATCACGTTTGCATCATTCTTTATATATATACTCGTATCTTATTATTCAGGATATTGAAGTGCTTTAAAAATGTTTGCCCAAGTTCGTTTACCAAGTTTTGGTGAACTTCTGAGACAACGCGTATAGAAAATTCACGAGCGTATAGTTGGAACCGACAACGCATTGATTAGATATGTTACCATCAATGTATAGTCACTTGAAAATGCGATTAGCAAATAGATTCATCTTATTGTATTGTATTACAAATGCGTTGTTTATTGTACAAGTTGATGTGTTTAATATATCTTAAAACCAATCAAAATGTGTTAAACAAATCAGAAGTGAAAGCCAGACTGGAAACCTTTAAACCCATAACCTAGATACTGGAAGACAGACGTCTTACCAACTAGGCCACGAAGATTGTTAGTGGTCTGAAAATAATATGACTTGTTATTTTTTGTCGTTTTAATTTTTTTTGAGTTTCCAATTATTTTTTTTATTTGTTTGTGTTTTATATTATTCTTCTATTTTTAATAATACTTTTATCTTCTTCTTCTTCTAGATCTTGCGATCTGTTTAAACACGATTTCAGTTTTGGTCCTGTGACGAAGATGTCCAACTTTCTCTCCATCTCTTTGGTGGGCACCCCGGTGGTCGACGACCCTCTGTAATCTCGTCCATTACAATCTTAGGTATTCTTGCGGGGTCCATCCTCTCAACGTGGTCCCTCCAGAATCATCTTATCTGCCTACTCCATCTCACGATGTCTTCAATGTTACGACTTCTGCGGATTTCCTCATTAGGTATCCTATCTCTATGGGGTTCTACCTACGATAGGCTGCAATGTTTTCATTTCTGTTCTTCTGAGGAGGTGTTTAATTCTTACAGAGTCTGCTCTTGCTTCGATTCCGTAAGTTATAACAGGTCTTATGCATGTTTTGTATATTCTGACTTTGCTTTCCACTAACATGTGTTATTGCCCCAAACAGTATTCCTCAGGCATCCGGAGATAACTGCTGCTTTATACTTTTTTAACTTATATATTTTAATAGCTTTTTCTGCATTGCATCCCTGCATATGTGCTGGAATAACCTACTTTTTTTATTGAATACCAGCTCTAGGTGAATAATTTTGGCGATCATACGTATTCCGACACGCTACGGTTCGTTTGCTTCAGTAAGTTAACTGTTGAGTATCACACCACGGGAGAACAATGAAATAAAGACATTTGTCAACATATACTGTTAAAAAGTTAAAATTTCTGATTATAGGGCTGTAATAAATCTTCAACTGTAGAAAACTCACAGTAAACTGTAGAAAACTGTAGAAAACTCACACTACTATAAAGGATTCTTTGGAATTCTGTCTCGACGAAAATTGACTTAAAGTTATAATTTTTTTTAAATCGCATATTTTAATCGGTTTTTTACTATCATACTTTCGTTGTATAAAGTACAAATTAGTGAATGTATTGTCGTGTGGCAATCTCTTCCAATCAATCAGAAATGTTTCAAGAGGTCTAAAATAAAAACTAGACTGTAACCCATTTTATTAAAATTGGGCACCAATAGAACCCGTTACACCCGGGCTAAAGAACATACGTTTTTTCCAACTAAGCCACGGAGTTAATCTTTTATTAATAATAATATGAATAAAATAATAAATAACATAGTGCCCTTTAAAGAACAGAGTCTTTTCAAGGGAGCTGTATCTTTGAACTCGAGCCCACTTATATTGACAAATTTAAAATATTACGAAATAAATCTAGACATTATAATTTGTTTTATAAAACACTGTTTATTCCACTTGACATAACGGTAAAAAAAATCTTACTGGTTTCAAGGTTTTGACCTCATTATCAGGGGAGCACAAACAAGACTCCCCTGATGTCTTATGTTTAGTGAAATATATAGTGATTTACGAAACAAATTACTAATAATTAATCTACACATTTAAAATAATTGAGTATAGGAAGGTGGTGGTTGCGACCATTAGATAAGACATTTCTACGCGTCTACAAAGTTTAAGAAAAACATTTTTGGTAAGAAACACGCAGAAACCTTTGAAGATCTTTCAATATGTGATAGTTACACATTTTGCTTTAGGTGGAGTGTGGTGGATTTTTGTAGTGTTGATATTATCCGATTATTAGGTGATTGTATTTTTTAATTGAAAAGACACTGCATGCGGTTTTCAAATCAAGAGATGATCTCCGTGGCCTAGTTGGTAAGACGCCTGCCTCCCAGCCTGGAGGTTGTAGGTCAAGTCCCGCTAGAGCCCAGATTTTTTTAATACGGATTCCAGTCTTGTTTTCACTTTATGCTTCTTTAACGTATATCTGGTTAGTTGGAAGAGATTGCTTAATAGCAATAAACCCTGCTTAATAGCAATAAGGTTGTACTGTATACAACGAAAGTGTTATAAGTTGTGTCCGTTTTTTCCAAATTAAAAATGAGCACCAAAAGTAAAACAAAATGTTAAACATTATACGTCATTCGAAAGAAAATTTTCTGCTCTACAAGATATTGTGTTTTCTTTTACGTTACATATATTATTTTATTTTATTACATCCTTCAAAATGGAATGTGAAGTAGGCGAAAGTGAGCATTTTCGTTTCAATTGTCAAACGATGATTTTTGTTGTTTTCACTCATGTGGAACCCGAGCGCCGAACTTCTGGACTTTTCCCATTGATTTAAGATAGCGGTATACAGTCATATGACTACAATTCATATGCTCAGCCAATTCTACGGTGGTTTGAAGGAGATCTTCATGAATAATATGTTTTAAGTGGTCCTCATCGAAGTCCACTAGTCGTCCTTTAAAATGCAAAAACCATCGACGAGTTGTCCTTTAATTCATAGCATCTTCACCGTACACTTCGCAAATATCGCGAGCAGCTTTTGCAGCTTTATTCCCTCGATTGAACGCGAACAGAAGAAGGTGTCGAAAATGCTCACCTTCGTCTACTTGACATTCCATTTTGAAGGCTTGTAATCTAATAAAATAATATATGTAACGTACAAACAAACATAATATCTTATAGAACAAAAAACTTTCTTTCGAATGACGTATAACCTTTACCATTTTGTTTTACTTTTGGTGCTCATTTTTAATTTGGAAAAAAATGGACACACCTTATGTTAACACACAATACAATACAGTTTTCTGCAGATCACGTGTAATAGTTTTCAAACAAAATTAGTGAAACGTTTTTTTTTTTCTTTTTCAATTGGCATTGAACTACACATTTTGTAGAGATCAATGTATAAAACAATGTTAAATTATCCTGTATTTAAAATATCTTTGAACACGTATAGTAAAATAGCCGAGACATTGGTTCATCCTCGAAGTCCCCAGCATCTTTCAACTGGACCATAATGTAAAGAATGTAAACAAAGTATTTTTACAACTCTCCTCAATTTATTTTTCCTGTTTTTTGATTTTATTATGTTCATGTATTCTTTTCGGACCATTTATGTTTAAGTGAAATTTCGCTAAAGATATAAATGGGCCGTGAATAAATCAATTTTAAAGCACAACTTATATTTTCTCCATCCGACCTTTTTCACCAGCGGGGACCGATTGAAAGTTTTTATACTTTTTTTGCTAACCCTATCATGTAACCGAAAAATCAATTTAAAAATAATGAATCCTATTCAAAAAATACTTTTCTAAGTATTTTCTGTATATCGTCATCTATTCATATTATCGTCATAATTAATTTATTAACAATTAACTTCCATAATTTATTTATTGACAATTTACTGCCATAATTAATTTATTTAAAATTTACTGCCATAATTAATTTATGAACAATTTTCTTCCATAATTAATTTATTAACAATTTTCTTCCATAATTCCTTTATTAAATATTTACACATACCATCACGAGTGTCCCTTTTGGGAATATGCAGAGAGTACAGATCTCCAGGTTTTTATACATGCACAAGCCTCTCGCCTTATGCAGATCAATATATCTCGTCATACATACTCCTCTGTTTCTAATACTTCTGACTTATCTCTCAGTTATTTTTTTCCAACTAGCTTCATGTTTTCCTCAGTCTTCCTGTCCCTCGCTCTTTATTCATTTCTGATAATCATTTTTTTGTCAGTCTTTGGTAACTCTTTTTTTTAATATGTCCAAATCGTCTAAAGATTATATTCTTAATTATACTTATTAGAGACGGATGGCCACATAATCTGATAATTCGTAGAAAAATTTGAAAAACATAAATAATAACATTAATAGGGCAATTTACTCTCTAACTCAAGAGTCGAACCCACTATAAAATGACAATTTACTCTCTAGCTCAAGAGTCGAAACCACTATAAAATGACAATTTACTCTCTAACTCAGGAGTCGAAACCACTATAAATAACAATTTACTCTGTAACTCAAGAGTCGAAACCACTATAAAATGACAATTTACTCTCTAACTCAAGAGTCGAACCCACTATAAAATGACAATTTACTCTCTAGCTCAAGAGTCGAAACCACTATAAAATGACAATTTACTCTCTAACTCAGGAGTCGAAACCACTATAAATGACAATTTACTCTGTAACTCAAGAGTCGAAACCACTATAAAATGACAATTTACTCTCTAACTCTAGAGTCGAAACCACTATAAAATGACAATTTACTCTTACTCAAGAGTCGAACCACTATAAAATGACAATTTACTCTTACTCAAGAGTCGAACCACTATAAAATGACAATTTACTCTTACTCAAGAGTCGAACCACTATAAAATGACAATTTACTCTAACTCAAGAGTCAAAACCACTATAAAATGACAATTTACTCTAACTCAAGAGTCGAAACCGCTATAAAATGACAATTTACTCTCTAACTCAAGATTCGAAACCACTATAAAATGACAATTTACTTCTTGAATCTTCGAAAATACTATAGATTCACTTTTTGGTGCCATGTTTTATGTAAAAGGAAAAATAATCAAATAAAAAACTTATTATACACTTTTGTGTTCACCGCAGGTGTTCACCACACCTGTGGTGGACAATTTGATCTCTAACTCAAGAGTCAAACCCACTATCATTGACAATTTTAAATAAAAATCGGAATGACATATTTTGAAATCATACATCACTATACTAAACAGAGAAAACCTGACGAACTTATTATTACAAGACTATTGCGTTACACTTTCATTGTATACATTACAGCCTCATTGATTTTTACGATATAGTAATCTTTTCTAACTAACGAAAAATAAAAACCAGACAGGAAATTATTTTTTAAACGAATTGATTTCCAACGGCAATTGAATCCATAACACCTACGTTAGAAGACAAGCCACTTACCAAGTCAAGGAAGACTTACCTGCCCAAAGAAAAATGTATTTTACATCACTTGCGTAAAAAAAACAATTCAATAGACACAAGGCGAGTCTTACTATATTTTTAGATAGAAAAAAAAAATTGACGTCCAGATTATCAGCTCGTATTTAAATAATCTGGAGTTTACTCAGTTTGTCATATTTCGCTTTTGTTGTAGGCCTACACTATAAACTTATTTGTTGTATAGTTAAATGGTTGCAACTTATATGATATTTATTATTTTCTTAAAACAGGCTTAGCTCAATTACTTTGAAAAATGCAACAAATGTTAACATTAAAAATAAATAAAAATTATATACAATAGAATAAAAAAAATTATATAAAATAAAAAATAATGTATATGCATAACGTATATACACACAAACATACACATATATTCAAAGTAACTTAAGTACGTTGATGAGTGCTTTCTGACGCACTCAATCTTAGAAGAAAATTTACTTTTGCTTTTGGTAATGTGATATGAAATATGTCAATATCCCAAGCAGTCCCGTTCAAAAGAGTTAAGGCCCTTCCAACAGGCGTAGCGGCTGGAAAACCCGTTCTTGCGTATGTTATTGAAAACAGTTCTTAAGAACAATTATTTGAATAACTCTTAGATTGGACAATCAATACGGTAATTCTATGGGTTTTCATCCGACTAACAGGTGGAAAGGGATTTTTTTCTAACGGGAATGAATTGATTAAATTGTAAAGAATTCTTTGTTGTTTTGATGCGTCATGAACCAATGTTTCTCTTAAGTACAATATAAAAGTGTGTTCATTTCAATTTTTATTTTTATTTGTTTTTTTTTATATTTTACGCCAACCCAGTGATTTGACCGCATAAATAAAAAAATCAATATAAAATAACCAACTTCTCAATGGGATAAGAAAATTCGAGGTGTTTTACGGCGTGGTTTGGACTATAGTATAATAAGTCATACAACGCGGTTTGTCTTATGATGCCATAAACCAACACTGAAAAACCTTATTCAACTGACACAAAGAACCGCAAAAGCTTCAAGACATATTAACCAACTACTCACCCCGTGAGGCATCAAAACCACACAAATTATATTGTATAATAATTTTGAGTTAATTAAACTAATGAAACGATAGTAATGTTTGGTTTAATTTTCGGTAACCAAATATATAAACACTATTTTCAACTGATTAATTTATTTTTACCTTTCACTGACAAAAAAGGGTTCTGAAATGGAAAAATGTCCTTTTTGTATACAGGGTTTCATGAAGCTAACTTTCGAAAACATATTTTAATTTGAACTCCGCCCATCCTCCTCCGGAGATTAGCCCACCGTTTCATCTCCTTTTGATCTTCAGGGGTGAATCCATCCACCACACTCGAGGGTTTATTATCCGGTGTATCGTTTAACCGCCCTTTTTTCGATAGGTTTATGTTTACCATCAATAAAAGCTCACCGTATGTAAATAAAATTCAACGAAATTCAATTAATGAATTACCTTCTCGTATATATTTCCCCTAGATTTTTTTATATTTTGATCTATTGATTTACTACCTTTTTTTCATTTAAAAGTAATTGCATACTTTTAGGTTATGACTTTTTATCATCGAGGGAAGAATACACAGAACAAAAAAAATCCCCACGATATTATAAGTAATAAAATGAAAATAATCTTTATTTTTTTTCATATACCAAGTACGAATTGTAATTTGTTTTATCAAACAATGCACAAACAAGACTCCCCTGATGATGAGGTGAAAGCCTTGAAACCAGTAGAGTTATACCGTTACAAAAAGTGGAATAAACAGTGTTTGATAAAAACAAATTACAATGTTTTTAAACCTCCACAATGTTTAATGTCTTAACTATAAATAATGTAAGTACGAATTGTAAAATACGAGTACTTAAAATACAAGTACTTAAAATACGAGTACTTTAAATACGAGTACTTAAATTACGAGTAATTAAAATACGAGTACTTAAAATACGAGTCCTTAAATTACGAGTTCTTAAAATACGAGTACTTAAAAAACGAGTACTTTAAATACGAGTACTTAAAATAAAAAAAGATAAATCATTGGTCATTTTGTTTATTTATTTTATTACAATTGTCAAATGACCTTTTTAATACAAGAAAAAGAAAAAACAACATACGAGTACATACATAATGTCACGCCATTTCTTTATTGGAGTAGACAGAGAAGACAGAATGCCATACTTCACTATCTTCACAGACATCCTTAGTATATTCTCATACAACTCCTACGATTTCTCTGACTTCCATCATTCCCTTTATTTTCAATATATTTTACTCGGTCCATCTATAATATCCTTAATATTTTTCTTTCACGCTTTCTACTCACATTCGCTCTATATATTTATTTTGTTAGACTTTCTTCATTCGTTCCACATTCCCAAACCATCTCAGAGTGTTTTTCTTCATCTTAGTCAATGCATCAATCTTAAGTTCACGTTCATTCCTTATCATTTCGGTCTGCATTTTGTCATACATTGTCCCTCCATGTATTTTTATCAGGAAATGCATTACTAAAAAAACAACAACAAATAAAATTGAATTGGTTACAGCAGTATAACTTAAAAAAACAAGTTCAAGACGAATCCAACACAATAAAAAAGCAAACGCATAGTATTTATCAATGTATCCTTGCAAAACAACTACATACTTCACATTATTCCTATAAGTCATCAAAGTCATATGCAAGTTCATGCAATGTCCATACTGATTGTCCAATTTGTGCAACCTTGCTAAGCAAAAGAAGTACAAATAATTTTTCGTAAACGCTTCACTATAAAACAAAATATTTTAACGGGTGGGCTTTCAAAGAATGTTCAACATGACAAGCTGAGTTAGTTAACCCTTCCTTCCCTGTGATCTGTAACTAGTACACATTGCTTCTAAAAACTTTAATATCTCTAGAAATATAATAAATACTGGGTTCAGATTTTTGGTATTCCTCCGTAATACATTTACGAATTGAATGAAAAAATAATATTAATAATAATTAGCACTTATCGGCCACATCAGAGATATTTTGTGAAAATCGGGAATAAATTCACCAATACAATCAAACGTGTGCCAGTGTGTGACGAAGCGACGCTATTCACGTCTCACTCGCACTCTACTTCGGTATATGGAAACGCAAGAAATAGAATTTCAGTTCACTCGCTTCAGTAGCTTTCGGGCATCCGTTTGATGTGGTCGCTTCGCTCGTTTTGTGAACGTTGGCCGATGTTTTATTAAATTATGTGCAGAGCGGATTTGGATACTCGCCATCTTCC